>JANEYF010000959.1:0-147500 GCA_029963845.1 Rhamnusium bicolor
TTTTTTTCATTTTTATCGAAGTATCATGTAGTAAACATTTTACAGAAAATAAGTAGTCGTTTTAATTTCCACACAGAGTGAATGCAAAACATCATGGTTTATTACCTACACATATTTCATTCAATCGATTTAACTCGGATATATTGATTTCAAACTCACAATCAGTAAGTCCGATTGCAATGTTTTGCATTCGAAAGACAGAGAGAGAGCAAAATATAGTTTGTTAACGTACCACTAAAGAGCTGTTCCAAAAGTTAGTTATTTCCACTACTTGGTTAAGTTCCATTTACGTAATAACCTAGTTGTCAACATGTAACAGGGAAGGTTCCAGAATAATAATTGCTACGTACTAACTATTTATCATTTTGGTGAATATTTGATAGTTTATATTTAAGTCTATGGTCGGTGTTTCCTAATATTTTACACTTTCAATTCTACTTATAGAAACCGCACTCTAACATATCTTTCTGGAAACATAACAATGATATTTATTTAAGTTTACAGTCGGGGTTCTCTAATAGTAACACTTTTAATGCAACTTAGAAAAACCCGCAATTTAACAAGGTATCAATGACCGCAGTAAAGTAAGAAATTTCCGTTCATCGCTTTCAACCCTTTACATAAATACCCTTACCTGACTAACACATAAAAATAGTCTTATCACACCTCTTGAAAGATACACATTACGTATCTTCATGCAACCATAATTTTCATACTTGTTTTGTTTTCATTAATAAAAAAACTTCTTCTGATTTCAAGTTTTATTTAGTAGCATCAGCGCTACAATGTGAATAGTAAAATTTTTCCTGTATAATAAAATATGCCGTTTTTTTTCAATAAGTATTTTCGATTGTTAAAATTAAGTCCACTCTAGATATATATTAAATTATTAAACTGCGCTATTTAAGAAAAAATTGCTTTTTTTTTCGAATTTTCTGGATCACATCCACTGTGTGGCTAAATGATCGAGCCGCAAAGAAATGAAATGGCTGCAAGGACAAATTCGAAACCTTAGCACAGAATAAATCGAAACTGGAGTGAAAATTAAAGCCACTAAATTCACGAGAAGGCTCGTCGTGGACAATGTTAATAGCTTTAGAAATACGATGTCATTCCTGCCCTATTGGAAAACACTGGCAGCACCCAGACAACGTACTTGTGAGACAAGCAAAAGTCCAATAACCATTTAGCTGGCCGCTTTGAAATTATTCATAATCAAAACGGTGTCAAAGATTCAGAACATGAACGAAACGAAACGTTTTGTCAATCATACAGTCATGGACGTCCAAACTCTGCCGACGCAACAGCAACTTTACGATTTGGGATCAATCCCACTGAACTACGCAGGCTTATCAAGACTCTTGCGATCAAAAAAGCATCGGGAAAATACGCTAATAAAAAATCTGTCGAGGAAAGGTGTCGTGCAATTTGTTCATTTCATCAATGACATGCTGTGCATGCAGCACTGATTTACCCAGTGGAAGGGTGCAGTAATATCCTCTATTTGAAACCAAATAAAAATGCCAAAATTGCAAAAATCTCTACTCTCAGCTCTTTTGAAACTAGCAGATAGAAAGAGTCATAGACTGAATGTCTATATATGAACGTGAAATACGACATACACCTGTCCGGCATATGGACCTCCCGATCAAGTACCAAGTATGTACAAGTGGACCTAAATTTCACATCATATGGACGAAATCTAAATATAATTATCCCTATAATATAGTAGGAGAAATCGCTTTAGCGACAGGACGTGCGGGGTGAGACCCTACAGAACGCAAAGCAGGAATTACCTGTATTGCTCGCTCGTTTACTCTTTCAATGTAGGTTTTTGGTGCTCAGTTTAGCTAGCAACAATTTAACAATTGTAAAAAAAAGTATTAACTTGAAATAAAAGTATTGATTTTAAAGTATTGGCTACACATACAGTAGTTGCGTATTCATGCAAGTTCGCTTAATATAAATTGTTACTACCCAGCAAGAACCGCGAGGAGGTATGAGCATTTCTTGCCAGGAAAGGATAGGTATGGAATATTAGTGTAGAATAAAAAAATTATTTAAAAAGTAACAAGAAACATTTAAAAACAAAATAAAAACAAAAAATATACTGTCAAAATAGTAACAGTAACAAATATTTTTCTCAATAAATAAACTAAAAATAAATTGTAATAGTAAAGTTATTACTATAATAAAAACAGAAAAGACGTATTTTTGTCAAAATGAAAAAAAATATATATTAATAAATAATATCCTGAAAAAAGATTATTTCTCAAGCACTGAACTACGAAAGCACAAAAACGGAAATAAATAATACAGTTGATATCACAAAATTCACTTTTCACTTTACCTCACCGCTTGTTCCTCTGTCCTCGCCCTTCTCGCCCTCTTCTTCATTTTAAGATGAACTTACTATCCACCTTCAAATTTATAATAAATTTATTTCCACCATTTATGTGACATTCAGCAATTTTTAATAATCATCCTCAATTCTAATTACTTTCCTAATTCTTTTTTCCCAATCCTCCTTCATTTTTAATTAACCCTACCACATTTTTATCGAATTTCGGAAAAATGTTTCTTTTTCCGACATTTTTCTTCAATTTTTTCTTAAATTAATTCAGTCGGGTTGAACATACAGAAATATGGCGATAATCTCAACAGTAGCCATATCTCTCTGCTACAGTGTCTATAACATATTTCTTCTCATAATTCTTCGTTTGCAGGACATCCACGAGTTGTGCTTTATTAAAATTTTCCTCATAATGAGATCACGTTCCATTACAAAAATTTGTAACTCCAGCTTAGTATAACTCTTGTTAGGAATTTTATACAGTTGTCTCGAATGATACTTCGCATTTTATAAATTAGTCTATTATCCCTACTGAGTTCTTTTATTTCTTCTAGATATGAATCTCGCCAATCCACTATTCGTCTGCTTTCCATAATCGCCATACGTTTATTAATAGTTTGATATTTAAATCCAATTTTTTCTCAGCCAAGTTCCTAAAGTTCTTTTGGTAAATTTTAGATGATAATCCATTTATTTTAGTTTTCTGTCTACCACGTCAACAGTTGGGATTTAATTTTTCTAATACGCGTCGTAAACTATAAAGCTCTTAAAAGTGTTGCTAACGATGGGTCCAGAGTTTTCGATTGACCGGAGTCGGATCGCTGTTTTCTTGGAAGGGCACCTTCTTTCACCAGTTTGTGTATTGTGGGATGGGGAACGTTCGTCAAAGATGCTATTTCATCTAGTACATCTAAATCATACAAATTAGGGTCATTAGCTCGACTCATCAAAAGATTATTATAAACATTAAAGCAAATTTATTTCGCTCGCTCGTTCAAATGTAGCCGATTTTTTCTTACTCAAAACATTGATGAACTTTGATTTTCTTTATCATTGTAATCACTATCACTTTCATTTTCACAAACACAATAATATGTAGACGTAAAGGCCTCCCACGGTCGAAATATTTTTACATTAAATATGATAACCTTCTTAAATTATTTTGAAAAACACACCAGCAAATTAACAGATATGAAATAATTATAACACTATATATTACATAACTCATTGCAACTCGATAACCTTCTTAAATTACATTTCAAAAACACACCAGCAAATAAACATATAAAATAATTATTATTTATAATATTACACTTCCTCCTACAACGCACTGCTAAACAAATCGGTAACAAAACCTTGTGCGGACCTAAAATATCACAGAATGTAAGTGAAATTCCGCCTCGGTCGCGTGCCAAAAAACAACAATTATCTTTCTCGCTTTAATGTAAGCGGTGTAAATTCCCGCCCAAATGTCGCATCTTACCCCGCAAGACCCGCTCCTAAAGCGATTTCTCCTAACTATATCAACAGTACTAGCACAGTATATAAAACAATACTGTAGTGTTACTGCATTGTATTCATAAATCTCACCTTGCCTGTCTGTCGAACCCGAGACCTCTGGATTAGTAGCCTGACGCCTTAGTGACTGAGCCGTTCGGAGTTTTATTAAATTGTTTGTTACATAAGTATTAAATTTGTATCAAAATTGCAATATTAAATAAACAATTAAAATTCTAATATAATTAGAAAAATACAAACAAATCTGATTTTTCCCGAACATATTGTCTTGTGATCACCATAAGAAAAATATAATTTAAATTTTACTTGGTACCTACCTACATATCTACATACATATTGGAAGCGCACATGCCCGCAAAATAAACAAAATTAGCTCTTTATAATATTCTAAAAAACAGGTAGCATTCATGCCAAACAAATTAATAATTAGTTAGTTATACGAAGCATATAACGTAGGTATTTTATGAATAATTTTCTAGAAAAAGTTTAGGCAATAATTTGCAAGTAAAACTGAAAAATAAGCAAGGAAAATATAATCGCAACTACTTCAATTTATTTCAATGTCTTAATTTACTATATTATTTAAAAACAGTAAGTACAAGATTTTATTCCTAATTTTAACTTGCATAATACCGCCCCGCTATATTGTGTATTCAACAACTAAAAACTTTGCTTTTCATGATTACTAATAATTAGAGCTGTGCGAGGTCACCTGGCCGACAGAGCCGTCATATGACTCATATGTTTACATCATATCATAATACTTGAATAAGTACAGTAAATGGAAATAAATTTTAACAATAATGTTACATTTTATAAAAATTTGTATAAAACTCACCCTTTTAAGCAGATTTATGAAGTAGTTTGGTTGTCGTCATCACAAAGTGGGGAAGATCTATAGTATAATAGCATCAGGTATGTTTCTACAGCTGTCTCCGTCAGCGATGTTCGCTTTGGTGAAAAAATATGTTTTGCATTTTGAAAATGACCATTCGACATCTACGGATGTAATACAGGCATAAGTAAAACAATCTGTGAACTCACTTAACGAAGTTGTAGATGCACCATCACAAATTTGTCTTAATTTGCTAAAATCAGGATCTTCTGTAATACAGTCTCGAATTTTTCACTAACGCGATTATTTTTTGCGTCATTTATAGCCTGTAGCTGTGTATTTACGTCGTCCACTATTTGCAGCGATTCCACTAACGACAACGAACTATTTTGCAATTTTTCTATTGCGTCGTGTAGTCCTCTATAATTGTTATTAATAGTTTTTAAATCTGTTTCAAGGGAAACGTCTTGAAAGCTTGTCTGCTTTTCCCTAATAGCTGCAGCCTCGTTAGGGTTGAACTGTAGTATCACAGCTTTTATTTGTTGAAAATATTCAGCATAATAAAAAGCCGCTTTCAACCACGTTCTCCAACGTGTAAGAATCGGCTCTGGTGGTTCAGGGATATGTTCTGTGAAATGCTCGAAGCCGTTTAGGAGATTTGAGAAAAACTTTTTTTTGCATTTGCTATTAATGCATCTACCTCTGGAAAACATTTTCGAATCGTTTCTGCCACAAGATTTAACGCATGCACTTTACACGTAACATGTAAAAACCTACAATTGTCTCTTTGAAAAGAACGGCCTACCATGCGCATTGTCGCAGCACCATCAGTCACAAACATCAATATTTGACTTGTTGAAATTTCAAATTTTTCGAATGTCTCCAACACCCCGTAATTATTTCGCCAGTACACGCAGTTAGTCTTTTACTAGCTAGTAAAAGTGGAAATGTTAGTTTAAGAGGGCCCAGTACACGTACTATAATATTTAAAATAGATTTTTTTTTTCAATCTGTCGTCTCGTCAATACATAACCAGAGCCGTGTATTTTTTAATCCACATTTAATCCTATTTACAATGTCTTCACGAACAGCTGGAATATATCTACGTAACGATGTACGACTTGGTAAGGTCACCTGGGGATTGTATTTATTCCAAAACTCCCGAAATGGTTGTTTATCCAGTATGTGTAGCGGAATATTACAGGCTATTAACATTAACAATAAATCAAACATAAACTGAGTTGTCAAAGGCATGCCATTTTTTTTATTTTGATGACGACGGTGTTGATGACGACGACAATCTGTTTTGTGCCAGCACATTAAGTCTTGATTACAAACTTTACAAATTATTTTACATCCGTCATAGAATAAATCCGGAAATTCACCGATAAATTTATTCACTGTGTCCGCGTACGGTCGTTTTTTACCCTTTGGCGCGTTTGACATTATGTATAATTTATAGGTACAACCTCACGCATTAACCTTTCAAATAAGACTGCAGCGTAAATCACTTCTAAATCGGCACGTGTGACGCCATCGCAAGACCGTGGCTGTACTCCAGCCACCTCGGACAGCTCTACTAATAATAATATGTAAATTGAAATTGACACCTCATCAATTTTGTATAATAACTATAAGATGGTGGAAGTATAGACATACAGTGATGCATATAGTAGACTAGCGTCTACGTCTAGATCGCTGCATTTCGCTCCTGCTCCACCATTCATATACGAGAGTGTGACATTATTATGAGTCTGATAAAGAGAGAACTTTTTACTCTTTGATTATATGATATAAAGAATAGAGATGATATATTCCTATAAACGAGGGAAAAATAAAAAAAATAAGGCGAGAGTTTGATTTAAATCCCGATCGACCGCATGCGAAGCACGCATCTTAACCGCTACGCCAAGCTCAGCTACGATGGAGCCAACTTGGCCTAGTACATAAACTGGACAGTATACTTTCAGGTCGATTATCATCAGATGATCTAATAATTAGCGATAACGCGAAAACTGTTACTGTAGGGCAAGGAACACAGTGAAATCAATGAAATACATGTTGTAAACTAATAACATTTTTGTCGTGAACGAAAACGTGGGCAGGTGCGACTACGTAAATTTTCGTTTTACATAATAGTTGCGTTCTTTCTGAGATCTCAGCTAATCTAAGTTGTTTTACGGTTACACTGGATAAATAAAAGCATAATAATAATTTGATATAGCCTCCGTGACCGTAAAACTACTTAGATTAACTGAGATCTCAGTTAGAAAAAACGCACCTATTTTATAAAAAATAAACCTTGTCTTCTCTGATAAACAAATAAAAAATTGACAGTACTTAAATACCTGTTCAAACGTATGTAAACTAAACGCATTGTCGTGACACCATCGGTCACAAACATCAATACTTGACTTGTTGAGAGATCAAATTTTTCTAACATCTCCAGCACCATCTGCGTAATTGTTTTACCAGTACACTCATTTAGTCGTTTGCCAGCTAGTAATAGTGGATATCGGTTTAAGAGGGTCCAGTAGAAGTACTATAACATTTACAACAGAATTTTTTTTACGATCTGTCGTCTAGTCAACACAAAACCACAGCCGTGTATTTTTTAATACACATTTGATCTTATTTACAATGTCTTCGCGTATAGTTGGTACATGCGTTACGCACCATTGCGCGACTTAGTAACGTTATCTGGGGATGGTATTTATTCCAGAACTCCCGAAATTATTGTTTATCGAGTATATGCAGCGGAACATTACAGGCAATTAGCATTAACAGTAAATTGAACATAAACTGTGTTTTCGAAAGCACGCCATTTTTTTAGTTTTATGCTGCACAGTATTTACGTGACGTCTACAATCATATTTATCCCAGCATATCAGGTCTTGTCTCGCACACCTTAGAAATTATTGTAGCACCATTATAGAATAAATCCGGGAATTCACCGATAAATTTTTCATTTTGTCAGCGTATGGACGTTTTTTACCCTTGCGCACGTCTGACATTTTATTATTAAATTAATGTTAAGAATAAAATACAACAAATAAAATTATCAACAATACGACCAAATACAATACAACGGAGAGGACTAAATTATCGTGTAAACACTACGACACACAACAATAGACTAGTCTCGCGGCTCGCTTCAATTTATCCGCCGGCCAGTCATTGCCTCGCCAGGTATCTACCTGCTGTTGCACCACTGAATAGCCGCATGACTTGCCAGCTTTAGCTATTATTATAACTTTTAAAGTAGAATAATTTGTGTCAATTCTGTCATGTCACAAATTTAAAGTATGATTCTGTGGTCGTGTCTAGTTAAGTTCCGATGTTAGTGGATTGATGTCGAACGTTTATAAGGAATTGCAATCTACAAAGAATGGTAAAATCAATCAATGGGATGCAAATAACATGGGTCAATATGGGCTAATATTCGATGTTGAAATATCGATGAATCGTTATCCGCAGACATCGATGGTATATCATCGATGTTTATGGACCAAGGCGTCGATATTTTTAAAACATCGATACATCGTTGTCATCCCTGCTTACAAGCCGTCTCTGACAGTATTTATTTAACAATCGAAATATTGTAAATGATATACACGTTATTGATAACAACTTTAAAGGAGTAGAGTACAGTATCCACAAATTAGGAAGTTCTTTCTTGTATCTAGCATACGCTCTTGAATTACTAAATAGTAGACAAAGTGTATAAACTTTGACAAACGTCCCCAGTATTCGCAGGTTAATAAGAGATTTAGTGACATTTTACAAAAAATCCAAAATTGCAAAATTATGTGATACTTATTGGTATCTTAGTGAGAAATATTAAGTTGATAATCAACTATTTTTAAGTTTGCAAATATCACCTCCGTCGATGTTGAACGATTTTCGCTGTATACAAAATGTGTTTACACAACGAAAGAGGTGTTTTTCGGAAGAAAACATGGAAACTGTGTTGCTCATGCAAATATTCTCACGTATTCTCTCTGACCTCTTATCTGTACAGAACAGTTGAAAGATAAGCATTTTTCTAAACACTACCCATACAGTACACAACATCCATTGGACGTCTATTTTAGGTTCATATTATATCCAAGGCATCCATGAATATATTTTGAACATCCAGTGGATATTCATATCAGAATATCCACGGGATGTATGCAAAAATAGATACACTGGACGTCCTTGTACATACTGGACAACCCATGGATATCCCTACTGGACCATATATGTATGTCCCTTATCGTGACAAATGTATAATTCAGTGGACGTCCATTGTGGGTACTATATATTTCCATTGAATATCATCCAATGGATATCTATCTATAGGATATTTTTGTGTTGTTTGGGTATGTAACATTTTCCACATAACACCAGACATGACAGTATTAAATATATGCGTTAAACATATAAATAAACGATTTTGGTATATTCATCCACAAATATATTTAGCCATGTCTTGTACCAGTGTTCACTGCTTGTACTATGCGGAAGAAGTTACATCGATGTGTAGCCACCTATGGACAAGATGATATAGCACGGACTACATATATAAGCTTTCAAATTTACTTACAGAAATCGTACATGTATAGAAGAATATTCATGAAACAGTTTTCTAGCAATATCTACTCACCGCTAGAGGGCTAAAAATATTAGTATTGATTTTTTGACCTTGAATAAGTCACGTAGCACACAGCACACGATTAGCCAGTGAAACGAAACAGGAAAGCAGCCATTTTACTTTGTTCCAGTACTTCGTAGGTGTGTCAAATGTAACTTACGCTAGATTTCGAGAGGGTTTTAGAGAAAAATAAATTGTAGTGTATCAACTGGATTTTAACAACTAAAATGCTTCAAGAGATTAATACCTCTATAATTAATAATTGTATTAATATTTTTCCCCAAGATATTTATTTACATATTTTGTACAAAATTATTCAATTATATCGGGTACTTACATGTTTATATACATATGTACTACATTTGCTCATGAACAAAATTAAAATGTGACGTGTGATTTACATGCCTAGGTATATAAAGAATAACATCTTTTACCCTCATGGTGATACACATCATAACGTAACAGAATCAATATCAAATAATTTTTAGATTTCAGGATACAGAATTTTATTGGGTACGTACATAAGTAGATAATATGTGGTAGGTACCTATTATTTTGCATAAACCACATCTTAAAATTAATAAAAGTTAAATATAATATACATACTCCCTGAGAACGTAAAACACGTAGGCAGATACCTTCATATGTATGTACATATGTATGCGTACGTAATATCTGGAACAGAAAGAATTCTTGCGTATTAGTAACGATTATGTGAAATTTTAACAACTAAAAACAATTGCATTTGTTTCTTTACGTGGAACATTTTATAGTGCCTAGTACAATAGAATTGTACGGATACATTTAAAAAGAATAACCATTGTGCCAGGCCAGAATGCACTGAATTTTGTATATACCGTTGTTAAACAACATAACCGTACCCACCCTTCTAGAAAGTAGACTCGGCCAAGCCTCAATTAAAACAGTCTACTATGCGTTCTAAAAAGGTTTCATGTGATCTGAAGCCAACGCGTTATTTTAGGCATTCTATATACATTTATGATTTATTTTTTGATTGTAGATACCTATTTCTACACGTAAAAAATATACAAGTATCTAATTTACAGGGAATAATTAAATTTGAGAACGTAGAAGCAGCTTTTCCTAAATATTTTTCTCTAAATCATTTTTTTGTCTCACGTACCTAGGTACCTAACTACATTAGGTATATACATACATACATATTTAATAAATTAAAATAAATATCCGGAGAATACAGATGATTTTTTTATTTTCATAAACAAGGAACGTAATATTTATCGTAAGAACTTGTATTTTCTTGTTATAGGTACGTACATATGCATGTATGGATTATTATTACCATTATAGATGAAATCTACAATAGGTAATTTCCTTTCTTATGCTTGTAGGTTCGTTATTTTTGTGAGATCTTTTAGATTAGTTTGTATAATTTATAAAATATTTATATCCTGATATATTATAGGAAAACAAACAATATAATGTAATTGTTATAAAAATAGAATGAATTTTGTAGGTAAGGTAGTAGCAAGTCACAAGCGACCGAAAAGCCCGATAGAAAGAGATGAAATATAAAGGAAAGCTATAACGTGGTACACGAAACCGTCCGATCAAGTTCAGACAAACTATCGTAGTTTTCTCTGTCGGGAGCATGGGGAAGCGCGCATGTCTGAGATTGCGCCGTCGTATTTGAACGCAAGGCGGAGCAACACAACATTTCCAAGCCGCGATCCCAGTATGTTGTGTAGAGCGAAAATGGAGTTAATAGCGCTCGCACAGTGTAAAGTGTAAAAAAAATATATATTTAAGTGAAACAAATGAAAAAAAATAATAATTAAAGTGTTTTAAAACAAGTGAGTGTCGCTATGTGAGGTGGTGTAGTGTGCAAAACGAAGTTTACTCGGTCAAGTGCGTCAACATGAAGTTAAAACGGCTGTGTTTTTTTTGTGAAATAGTGTTTGTGCGCCAAAAAACAAAAATTTCTCAATGTGGTGTTTAGGGCAAAATGGTCAGAGAGACTAGACACTTGTGGGTAGGAAATTTACCCGATAATATACGAGAAGATCGAATACGAGAACATTTTAAACGGTAAATACCCAATAGGATTACTATTTTGATTTCCAGGATCGTTATTGATGTGTTTTTGTTTTGTGTTTTGTGTTTTCTTATGTGTTTTTAGCTTTAAACCACATCCAGGGCCTCCCAGATGCAGTGAGTCCGTTCTAAGTTTTTCTTTTTTTCAACCCTATTTTACGTAAGCTTTTTGGGACACCACCCACCCTATCGTATTCCAGAATGCCATGCATGTATATATATATTTCTGTTTTACTATTTTTGTACTTGTAGTTTATAAACAAATCATTTCTGAGAATATCATGCTGCTCTCTCTCTATACAAACTAACGTTTTTACCTTTGGTAATATTAAAATGAGACTAGTGTAAAATTCCTCCCCAAATTCATAGAGGGTTAAAATGGATAATGCAACCCTTACTGGGATTATAAAAAATGCTAGCACCGAATAGTATTTGAACTTTTTTTATTATTAGGGAACTGGGTTTGCATTATTTCCTGTAGGATAATTTTTTTTATATAGGTATTTTATAACCTGATGTAAGTACCTAGGCACGTACATACATAACCTATTACTAATTAACGAATTACAAACTTTAAAAAATATAACACCTCATGTGTAGAAACAACTGATACTAACTATTAAGAGCTAACTTCAATAATTAGTAAAATTATTATTATTTTATTATACAGGTACCTACCTAATTACCTTAAAACTGCAATATCTATATTAGAAAAAACATTGAGTTAAAGTATCAACAAAAAAAATACGTAAGGCACTAAATAGATATGATGTATTCTATATGTCCTAAAAATATAGACGTGTGTTGTACATGTACGTTGAACATTTTACCCAAGATTTTACCATAGCAAATGTGCCACTTTTAAATATCATTTTTGTTAAGCATCATCCAAAGCAATTTTACAATATAACTTAACTTACTAGGTACACGTTTTATAAGTACCCTACCTACAAAGTGGAAGCTTCGTTTGTATACCAAATGGTAGGTACATTTGGTACAATAGAAATGTTTAATGAAATATTTTTGTTTTGTTTAAATTAATCGTGCATAGTAGTAAGTACCTAAAAATTAAAATACACGTACTAATCAGACATTTAACATTTAATAAAACTGGAAATAAGCTATATTTGTTTGTAGCCTCGTTTGTGGTTTTATTTGTTACATAAGCGAATCTTGAAGTACCTAAACAAAAAGTTAAACACATCTATCATAATTAATGCGTCTGTTGTCACATTTAACTTCAAAAATATATTTTTTAAGTTGTTTTTTATATCGGTGTGTTTTTTTAAATCTGCATATTGTGCAATGTCTTTTCAATATTGCTGGTCTCGTTAAAACCTAGTTCTTATAGAGATGGTTTTCTCACCAACCGAAACAGTAGTTTTACAGTAAACAAATTTTTAACTTTAACAGAACCGTAGCTAGGATACTTTGCGCCTGCGTGATAAATTTCGAATGACAAATCCAGCAATATTTAATATACCCTACAAACATAATGCGACTTTTTGTGCCTTTGTGCCGTATCGAACTTGCGCTTGCTTGATTTTTACGCACTGACCGCGTAGTAGCTACGGTCCTGCATAGACCTTACGTGTTAAAAATTGTTGAGGAAACTACTGAGAGGAAAGTCGAGAAAAGCTTTATTTTGTGTATGTACAAATTTTAAGAATCTGTTTTTGAAGCTACAAAAATATGTAAGTTCCAATAGAACAATTATTAGTAGAACTTTAAAAATAGCAGAGGTAAGGGGTATAAGTAATAATACGAAAATTACAATTTTGTTTTATTTATGTACAGGGTCATCACGCGAAAATGTACTTTTTTAAATAACTTGGTATTTTTGAAGTTATCAAAAAAGTGCCTTCTCGAAATAATTTTCTTCGCAGAATCCAAATGCATCAAAGAAACAACTGCGCATCGCCTTTAATAAATACCTATGAAATGTTACTTTGTTTTTTAAATATAACACCCTGTATATTTTAAAGTAATTCAAGTTTCCTTACTTTTCTCATTTTGGAAATACCAACGTATCAATTTATCTTAAAAAGTTTTTGAGATAAAATACCAACATGTCATGTTATCTCAAAAAGTTGGAGAAATTTATAAGTTAGACGGATTACCGATGGGTTCACCAATCTCTCCTTTATTAGCCGAAATTTTCATGTCAGATTTTGAAAATAAATTATTCAACACCAAAAACATTTTAATAGAAAATGTGTTCTTTTGGATGCGATATGTAGATGATATATTTTGCATTTGGAAAGGTACGGAAAGACAATTAAAACAATTTCTAAATTTACTTAACTCCTTTAATGAAAAAATTTAGTTCACGTTAGAAAAAGAAGATGAAAACGGTTTAAACTTTTTAGACGTCAACATAAAAAATCATAATAGTTGTTTAGAATTCGATATCTACCGTAAACCTACCTGTACAGATACAGTAATACACAATAGTTCTAACCAGTCTTTCCAAATAAAAATGTCATCGTTTCATAGTTTTGTTCACCGTCTGCTAACCTTTCCTTTAAGTCCAAACAATTTTGAAAAAGAAGTCAACACAATAAAACAAATAGCAAGGAATAATGGATACAAAGAAAGTATCATAGATAATTTAATAAAAATAAAACAAAAGAAAAAATCTGTATAATGAGTTTTATGCTGGTTCTGTACTAGACGCCAATATCATCCATAAATGTATTAATTATAGACCTGGAATTAGTGACAAAGTCAGCAATAAATTAAGTAAATTAGGTTGCAAAACAATTTCTGTAATTAAAAATAACCTAGGAAAAATGTTAATAAACAATAAGGATAAAACAGAAAAACTACAAAAGACAGGAGTGTAAGAACTAAAATGTAGTGACTGCGATGCTATATACATTGGCCAGACTGGACGTAACATAAAAAAAGCGACTTGAAGAGCATAAAAAAGTCTATTGTAAACAACGTATATAGCACCGGCATGTCAACACACTGTATAGAAAACAATCACTTTATAAATATGGATAATGTAGAATTACTTCATTCCGAAAAAGAAAAGCAAAAAATTAGACTTACTTCCTAGAAATATTAGAAATTAAGAAAGCTTCCAAAAATAAAGAAACGATTACAAATGAACAACAAATATTCGCAGGTCACCACATTTTAGATAAAGTAATTTAACTTTTCTAAATAATTCCAAATCTTTCAAACCATTTTTATTAGTATAAGTTGCCAGATGTAACATTCAGTATATAAGCAAGGAACACAAATTATAATTTAGTACCTCTCATCTGTACTCTTGAAAAGGGCCTAAAAAGCCGAAACACGTGTAGAGTGAAAATACAATTTTGAAACATTTAAAAGCAAATTTTCTTTGTATATTTACAATATTTTAGTACCAAAGTCGAAATATATCTTTTTGAGATGCATTAGTATTTTCGAAATCAGAAAGATGTGGAAAATAGAATTCTTTTAAAATATACCAAGTAAAACGTCGTTTCTTAAATACGATAAGCAATTTGTCTTTATGTTTCAAAATTTGAATTAAGCGAAAAAATAGTTAATGAAGGTCTTTACACCTTTTTGATAATATCAAAAATAATCAAGTTATTTCAAAAATGGACATTTTCGTGTGATGATCCTGTACCTACTTTGTTTTCCCAAATAATATATTTAATTCTCATTTACGAAGGTAAAAGCGAGCTAAAGCCATTGATAATAATCTACTGATTGGTAAAAAAAAGATCTTACTTGATTCTGAACCTGCATACAAGAACATTTAAATTAATCACAGTTTTTAGTTTACCCACATTGTAAATATTAATTTTTTTCCTTCGTGTGAGATTATTTTAATGTAGAAACATAGATATCTATATTATTAAGGTTTATGTATACCGAGATACATATATATACACTTTTTTACAAACTAAGTGCCATGTTAGCAGTAATAACTTTCTGAAAAATATTTGTATTATATTTAATGATTGATACCTATCATTATTTCATGATTAAAATGATAAGCATAATTAATCTCAATGTCGTATGAGCATATTGATAATGATAAGGATAAGTTGTATTTTATCTAAAATTCTGCTTGGGTATAATACCTACTACGAAGCCTAAATATAAACTACTTGCAGTGCTTACCCTCGCACTCACCCGATCCGAATACATATATATCTAGATTTTTTTTTGAATATTTTTTTGTTAGGATAAACAGAGTTTATAATTTTTCCTCAGGAAATCCGAATATAGAAACAGAAAAACAATAGAACCTGTTATTTATAGTAGTTGTAACTATGGTCGAAATTACAACAGTTCAAAAAATAAATTTGTTTTTAATTTTAAGGTAAATACCATAAGGTGACTAAGGGCCCTCGCAATGGCCAACAGATTATATGAAGTTATATGTTCCACCGCGCACTGGCCGCGACGGCTAACGAGAATATTGAACGTTGTACACGCGGCCAGTGATTTATACAGAATGTAACAGGTGGCCGCGCACTAGCAGTCGACTAGACAGCGGCCAGTTCAATACAATCCATACAGGAACATCGTCCCGTGTTATAATTCACTAATTTAAGTGTGACGTGATTTTATCCTTTCTTCCTTAATCACTTTACATACTTGCTGGCTTCTAGGTTGGACACGTTCTCGGTTGTATATCCTGGCCGCGACGGCTATGCCGCCCGACGTAGCCGCTAGTGCGCGGGCACTCTAAGAATTAGAGATACGCTGGAGCTCCGGGTTGCTCTGGTATTCAGCCTGTTTTGTTTCTTAGTATCCGGTTCTGGCCGGGCGGCTCAGGTATTCGGCCACCGGAGCAAGAAAATTCTTGTCGAAACTTGTCATTTTGCTGTATATTGGACGCTTAAGATTATTTATTTTACTTTTCCCACTGATTTTAAAGCAAATGCCATGCCACGGGATTGATTGTAAAATCATGAGTTAAAAAAGAGTGGAACTTATATACTCGCTTTTTATGTTTCACGTAATACAATACAAAATAAACAATATCTTACCGTATACTTTTAATGGGTGATTTTTAACAATTATTATTTGGCACTGGAATAATTGCTCTAAATGATTTGGAATTAGATTCTGGTGTCTGTTATTAAAAATCCATTTGTACTTTGAAAACGAGGGTTTCACGTCAACAGACGTAACTTGAGCGTATTTAAATTACCCTAACGTTCAATTTTCATTTACAAGATAACTTTTTACAACATTTACAATAAAGTTCTGTGCTATTAAACTCTAGTTCCGGGTTGTTTTGTATCCACCGGCCCACAGTATTTCACGAAGGAACCCGTCGAGAAATTTTTAATAACAATAAAACGCTCAAGACCCCTATCAAAGTGCAATTCCAAACTGCTGATCGTCGGGGCCGCAAGCTGACACGCGTCTTTATTTGCGATGTATGTAAGTGGTGGGTGTTCTTTCTTACACGTATGCCTGCTTGTTAATTTTTTTTATTTGAACTGCGACATATAGACGTTTTCAATTTATAACAGACCCTTTACGATCGTACGAAACCTATATTTAATTTAGTAATGCGTTGATATTTAGTTTTAGATAATCAATATGTTTAATTAAGAAACTAATATTTTAGACTTTTTCAATAATTAAGTATCTAGGTACTAATCTTCTACATTTAAAAAATGACAATACAGCTTATATTTGTAATATGAGAGCACTCACGTTTAAAATATGGTTTTTTGCTTATTCACTGTTTCAAGTACATAAATTCCGTGATATCAAAAATTATCTTGGTCAAAGGTGGTCATGGAATGGAAAACTGCCGTCTTAGCTTATTGCTTCAACAGACCTGCCCTTCAAATTTTGACATCAAAAAATTATTGACATCGACAATTATTTCAGAATCCATGACCCTCTTTGACCAAGATAATTTTTTATATCACCGTATTTATTCTCTTTTTATTACTAGTACGATAGTTATATCGTAAGCCGGTAACTAGAAGAACTACTTGAGATGCGGTCTTTACTGATAACGGTTCCTTCTGAGATACAGGACTAACAAAAATAAAAAAATCTGTTTTAAGAAAATATGATTTTTTGAATTTTCCTTGGAATTTATACGATATTTGGCATAATTGATTTAGAGGTAATTATTTGGTAAAACATATGTACCGTATCTTTTAAGGGAGTGAAGAGTGCGTGGTATTTTTGGAAAACCGAAAGAATGTTAATAAAAGGTACCTATTCTTGTAGTAGATGCATCGTTTTCAAGAATTAGATTCTTTGCGGTCAAAAATAAGTTGTAGGAACTCATCAAAATCAGAAAAAAAAAGCCACATTATAAAATCATCCGAAAATCTTCAAGAAGCCGTTTATTTTCCCCAACTTAAAATACCTATTTATTTATCTTTTTAATGGCCAACATCTACATCTACCCATTCAATCATTTTTTGTTATAATGTTCTTACCTATAAATCGCATTTTGTCATATTATGTATTTGTATTATTCTTATGTTCCTAATATTCATTCCATCTAGGCCTGTGCGATTCGGGAAATAACTTAATCGATTATTGATTCACAAAAAATGTCGGTTCGATTCGATTAATCGAATCGTTTGTCATAATTGGAATCAAATCGCAAATCGATTGGAAAAGAGCCTGACTCGATTCGATTCACATGAAATCGAATTGAATCAAAGTTACGATTTGGATCATAATTTGAATAGATAGTTTAGGTATTTATCGGTATTTATGGTGATAATGTAAATTTTTTTATATTAATATTACATTTTTCTGGCTTTTTTTGTCATGTAAAAATTATAGGCAATGAGCTCAGGCGGTATAATACAAATCAATTATAAAATACATTTTTTTTGGTATAGTAATTTTTTTATCTAATTAAGAAAAAATAAACATACATGCAACAACACAATAAAATAATAGCATTAACGCAGCGTAAACTAAGGAAAACAAAACATTATTCTAAGCTCTAAATTTTATTAATCGAATGCAAAAATTAGGCAGCATATATTTTATTCCCTGTTTTGATCATTGAAGTCATCACGAGCAATGGAAGATCTTTTTATTTTCACATATCATTTAGATTCAACGTTAAATTCGATTCGATCGATCCAGTAAGATTATTTGAATCAATATGCATATTCGATTCGTTTCAATTTTTGTCCAGGCAGTGGACTATTAAAAAACAAATGTCAGCAAATTCGCCAAGAAACAATGTTAGGCGGAATATTGTGGAGGATGTTTTAGTAAAAATATATACTCGAAAATGTCATAGGTAAGCTAAAGTTAGATTTATGACAACAATAATTTATATAAGCACCTATATTTTGTTTATTTATCATTAACTTGTAAAGTTGTGTACACTTATAAAAATAAACGAATATGTTACTGAAGTCGATGGTAATTTTAATTAATTTTAGGGCATATTTTCATTGGTGAATTTCAATGTTTTCACAAAATAAACGACACCTTCAACATTGCCTACCTTTATAATAAAATAAATGATACGTTAATAGTCTCCTTAATAATATGTTTTTCTTCGACAATAACAAACGTTGCATAATTCATTAAATGTTGTATTACATCAAAAGGCTATGACATACCTACCTGTACATTTTGTTGGCTAATAAATCGCTTTATAATAGAAATAGCTTTCCTCTTGCTAATTCTATTGCATGCAGCTTATACCAGACGTAAAAATGTATTACTGCGAGGAAAGGGTAATCTAATGTATAATTAATTACCGAAATTATAAAATCATTAAAAAGAACATTTGAGACTTTGCTGTAGCTTTGCTAAAATAGTGTACACTTTTACCTAGAAAGGTTAATGCTCTGGGTATTTTGCAACGCAATTTCTATTTAAAAATAAACTATGCAGTTTCATCATCATATAATAAAACAACCATATACATACATAGGTGCTTTATTTTATACGGTAAATATTGAAACTAAATAATACTAAGTAATATTTAGTAAATATAAAATCTGCCTTATATTTTATTTTTAATAGCGTTGCTTTCTTAATATTGTAATTGTTGGAGGGCAGTCGCTGACATAAGTATCCCTTGTTTCAATATACGATTTGAAATTTTTTTGGCATTGGTTTAAATATTTGTTTTATAAAGTATAAACGTTTATATCGATATAAAAATGACACGTATCATTTTTAGCTCGATTTTTGGAAATAAAGGATAATTCTTAGTGGGGAAGAAAAACATACAAATTAGTGTTTTAAAAAATTTTGTGATTTAAGTTGTGACTGAATGGTTTGTTAGAAGTTTATCGTCGAGGGGTACTTAATCCTCTGGGGAAATTTGTTGTACACAAACATATTTTAAGCTGCATTTTCATCAGATATTCAATTTAAATCTAGAAATCACTATTATAATGTATAAAAATAAATATCTAAAAACTTCCCAAAAAAAACAAAAACAAATAATTCATCCTAAATACCATATTTATAGATTTAATATATAGTAATACAGGCAATACTGATACTTTTTTTATTAATAGGAAATACGATTATTTAGTTTTGTAAAATATTCGTATTTCTTATTAAAAAACAAAATACCCATCAGTATTGCCTGTAATTTTATACATTAAATCCTTGTTTTCATTTTACGTTCTCATCAATAGAAAAATGTTAACAGCCATTTAAAGTTTTATGTTGGCAATCCTGTCGACGAGGTCGTGTTAACACCGTCTCCAAGGAAAACCTAGCGTTAAATATTTTTAACAGCATTTACTTCGACCAGAATTGCATAGTTTTCCGTGTAGAATAATTAATTCTGTAGATTTTGATCACATACACAATATATATTTTATAATTTTGTGAGAACCACTGAATCCGAAACCAGAACCATAGTTTGGTGATCCTTTGTATGAATATGTATTTTTTTCTAATAAGTTTCAATTAATTTTAAATTACGAGACAAATTATAACAGAAAATAGACGTAATTTTGATAATAATCAAGTGACAAACAAAAAGTTGCTCTATGTTGTGCATAGGACACTGGGAAGATATGGTATCGTTTTTATAATTTTGTGCCTTTGTACACGTCTATGACGGACTGTCGGGGAGATAATTTGATAATGATAAATCATTTTGACTATTACTGTGTATTTTAATATTAATATTTTGTTCTATTAAAGATGAAAATATTTTTTTGTTCAGTCTCGTAAGTATATAAAAAATATTTACCTACCTATAGATATGTTTTATTTTCCTTTGTTATAAAAATATACTAAATAACTCTCATGGCAGTAATAATAATAATAGTAGTTATATTACAATAGTCACTATAGAGTCGGAGACATTTAAGAGAGGAGTATTCCATGGCGACTTCCTGACCTCTCTGCTGCATCTCACTGTCACACACCATTATTTTTAGAGAATGATATGAATCACCCTTTGAGGATATGTAGCTTCCAAGATGGAAATATTCTACATCTTACCAGAAATTAACTGGACGTATAGCATTATCTTGTCACATTCAGGATATATAAGAAGTCCACGTCAAGTAAAGACGCCTACTTCGAATAATTTGTTCTTACCGTCCCGGTTTTCCTGTATCCCTGTAAAATAACGAAGTAAATAGTAGATGAGCTGCGCCAATGAGGGTTACCGCGCTTGAATTCTCCACGAGAGGCGCTAGTGTAGGGTAAGGTCCATGTCACTGAACGTTAATGTTTACTATGGCTTTTTAACGTGAGTTTTTAGTAATTTTTATAAAAATCAACTGAAAAACATTTAACACAATGATGGCAGAAGGGGAAAGTAGTAATTTACTTGCTCAGTAGGGAAATTATCAGAGGCGTCTTATGTCATTAAAGTTAGGTTATATCAAGCATGTGCATGATGAAAACAACGAATGTGCATGATTATTACTTACGATTTTCTGTAGTAGACTCCTTTGGTAACGCATAATCGTCAGGATTAAAATGTTCCTTACAAATACACGAATGTTTCGAAGGAGTAACTTATCTCTGCGAATCGCTACCAACCACTGTTTTAGGCGAGTTTTGTCTCTCGGAAGCATATGTCTGCCTTTCCGAACAAAATGGAACTGCACAACACTGAGGCATAATTAACAAGTTTTTTTATTTACTGGTGTATGAAATAATTATAATAAAATCCTTGTTCCGCGCCTAACAATACCTTCTGACAGCGACCTTACTCGCCAGTGGCGCCAACTGGTGAGCCTAAAAACAGTAGCCCTCATTGAACAGAGATGCACTCAAAATGGTGCATATTGACAGAAGCATTTTTTCCTCTGTCGTTGATCATCCGTTCCTTGTGTATATCTCCTACGTCAACGGGTTGCATATAAGCATTCCTTACAGTCATACGGAAATAGCAGTTTCATTGGCCGTTTTAAGATAGCCGCAGGGCATGCGCAGTTACATGACATGTCAAAGTGTATTAACTCCTTTTGGAATCGTCTGTCAGCAAGGAACTCGTTAGACGATAGAGAAGATACTCGCCTAGCACGCGGTAGGTCCAGGGTTCGAATCACAAACTTATTATCATTTTTTTTTTTTAAATAAGTATTTTTTAGTTCGTTAGTAAGATTTTCCTTTCCTTATAGTTTGTTTATTTTCCTTGCCCTTTATTATAGTTTGTTTATTTTCACGGTGCCGAATTCCGCTTTAAAAGTGATATCTGATGAGCACGCCATGCCGTGGCCTTGAAACGGCCAATGAAATTGCTAGAAATACTGCCATTTCCGTATGACTAAGGAATGCTTATATGCCAACGGGTTCTATGCGTATTCGTCAATTTCATCAATAATAAAGATACCAAAGAAGAAACTTCAAAGGTAAACCGTATTTTAGTACCGATTTTAATTTTGCTTCGTATTCAGCTTGTTTATATTATCACGAATAATTGATTTTTTGTAACTCAAAACCATGTTTATCAGCTTTTTTAATTTTAGTGATTCAATGTAAAATTTTTACGGAATAGGAAACGACTTCTAAGGATAGAAATTAAAAGTATCAAAATGGTTATCCCCCTAATTCGGTGTGCTCAAAGATTGACACCAGCGTACTCTCAGAAATAAAGCATACCAGCGACCAAAAGTCAACCAAGCGGTTGGCACATGAAATATAGAAAACCGTCATCTTTAAGATTCACTCCGTCTGCTTATAGTACATGATTCTGATATCTACAGCCACTAGCCCTGCTCGATATGGGGAGCGGTTTTAGTTAATGTGCCATGCCTCCCTTTCGAGGTCAGAGGCCGTAGGAGGGACTGTTTGCATTGGGAAATAATAATATAATTAAAGAGCGATGTTTAGAACCACATGCGATTGTTACAAGGTCATCTTTATGCTTAACAACTTAACAAAAACAAATTAATAATGATTTATTTTTGTGTAATCATGATAATCTGCTTTTAAATGCCGAGAGCAAAATATCATCGCTTTGTTAATAGCTTTCCTGCCAATATATCTCTCTCTTCCAGGCTTGTCTTTGCAATATTAATTTTTTTTTTTAACTAGTCAGTGGCAATAATATAATTTAGTGTCGGGGAACGGTGAAAATTTATATCTGGGTTTCGCCATTTTCTCGATGCACAAAAAGCAGTCATGTCATCGCATTCATTATTTTAGCTAAAGCACGCTGTGAGTGATCAAAGCATAAAATAAGGTTATGTACAACACGATTTCACTCGCTAGCAAACAAATACTGACTATGAACATCGAAAATGTATTCACAGGATTTGTCAGATTATATGGAAATTTAGTCTGTTACTGGCACGGGATTCAGTATCAACCATATGACCATATATGACATAGACTAGTATAGAATTAACAAATGTTTTAAATGGGTAAAGTCGATATGCACTGTTAAGTGTTTATTCTCAATATCATTTGTAAAAAGGTTTACAAATACATTTTTTATACTATTGGATAGATCATTAGTGAAGACAATAAACAATAAGGGCCCAAGTACATTTCCTTGCGGTGCACTCAGTCAAGACCGTCGAGAAGATTGTTATGTATGTTTTTCTTTCTCGCCACAGGATATTTCAACAGATTTGTATATTCCTTCAGATGTGTAGTGAAAATATGAATTAATTGTAAGAAAGATCACAGTAAAGTATAAACACGTTTAAAAAACCGGAAGCGAATTGCCGATACTTATTATTTAACTACTAAACCCGGTTAATGAAAATAAAAAATAAACGTAAATGGCCTAAAATGAATTGCACCTTGCTTCCGGTAATACATACATTACTTTTACTTGAAGGTATCAACTGGAAAATTATAACACCTGTAATGCGTAAGACGTTATGAAATAGAAACACGAAGAAAAAAATATCAACGGTGGTTAACCGTCGTGGATACATTGTAATGGTGCAGTTTCAAAGTTATATGATATTTTTTCGTTGTATTTGGTACACCATATTTGGTTACTTTATTCAAGACATTATTCCTGTCTGACGTGAAATTTGATATTTATAAAAGACTTAAATTTACGGAGCAAAAAAACATATTTTGTTTTACGTTCTCACAGATATTATAGGTTTCTTTTCATTTAAAGTGAGTTTGTGACATGAACACTTAAGATATTCATTGCTGTTCAAAAAGCATGCAAGATTTGGGAATTTATTAGGTTTTGATTTTCCAAAAATGTTTTTCTTAACAGAAGTTAGTGCATGCCGTCCAACTTATATAGTTTACGTTTGTCTAATATATTACCAGTTATTATTTTAAATACGTGAACATTAATTTGATTTCATTTTAAAATGTTAATACGTAAACTAGTTTTTTTCGGAAAACAAGGATTTGTACCGATTTTAGTTATTTTAGTTTTTTTTTTTTAATTTGGTTTTGAATAGATGGAATATATTTTATTTTGCTACATTTTTGTACTTCTATAAACATTAAATAAAATGAAGTTTTAATATTATAAATATGTATAATTATAATTTTTTTTTTTGTAAAAAAATTGAAAACCTGTTTAATCGGTTTTTTTTGGAATACTGGAATTCGAAAACCGGTTTTTTTCAAAAGTCGGCTTTTGTATAAACCCTACTCACTGGCTACTGATGCTGCAGATATAAGTACAAAGAAATTTTTTTGCAAGTACTGCGACCTTAGGAAAATATGTTTAGTTTTCTTTCCACCATAAGAGAATATCTTTTTTATTCGTAGAAATCACAAAAAAAAATTTTAATAGGAAATTTGATTTTTCTGCTTTTCCTCTTCATCTCCAAACAGTCAAAACCACACTGAATAAAAAATAGTAAGTGAGTGCTTCTGTTCTGTGATAATGGTTTGTCACGTAATATCACTGAAAAGCAGTCTATTTGTCGGATACCCGGGTATTTATCAGGTAACAGTTCTAAAATCTTAACCTTCGGTATCCCTAGTTATAATTTAAATTCCATAAAGAAATTATCGTAAACCCTAGCTTAAACCTTGATCTCATTAATTACCTGTTAAATTAAGGGGAACATTATTGTTCATTAAAAACCCTTAAAACGCCAACAAACGACATGATTTTTTTTGTATTTTCATATAACATGAAAATACAAAAGTACTAAGTATATAAATAGTACAAAGAATACAAAGAAATACTCACTTCTCAAACATGATGTACTTGATGATATACTTTGTTGATTTCCAACGTGCTTGGTACCTTACTAAATAAAAAAAAAATTACGTTCAGAACTTTGGCACGCTTTTAAGGGCGAATCAACTCGAAAAACATACGCAGAGAATGACTGATCACATGGTAATCGTAAATCAGTCAGTAAGTAATCACATGAAAAGCGTCTGGCAAATAGCAGAATAACATTTAAATTATACGACGAATATGACAATTTCTACAACTCCATCTGTTCGGTAACTCTTGTATAGGAACTTTCATTAATATATAACCAGCAGTTCCCAACATTTAATTTAAATTATAAAGTTGACATCTTTCAAGTTTTTAATAATTTGAAACATTGTGGAAAAAATGTGGATAATGTATTGTGAATGAAAGATTGTAATTTTCATATTAATTTTCGTTTAAAGTCGGTCATGATGAATAAATATACAAATATAATTTTAAATTTCTGTAGGCTGTCATTAACTTTATGGATGTCCATTACGGGTTTATCGCGACAATTACCTACTGGAACTTTCTAACGAATAATCCATACGTGACCATATTAAAGTAACTTTTTCCATTTTTCTTTATTTTAATCTAAGGTTTCTCGTCGACTACAACATGTACAATTTATTATTTCAAGCGAAACATGTTTTTTTAAATTATTAATTATAGAAATGTCCAAAAAATAAATAGCGTACAAGAAAACAAAATTGAGTCGACTTCGATCGATAATGATTTTCCGATTAATCAACAATCACATTCTTTTGTTTGGATTGACATTTAATGGTGCTCCTCAGCACGGCAAAGGTGACATTTAATTTCAGTGTATTTAATGAAAACTTAATGCCTTGACAAAACATAAATGAGTGGTGAATGCAAAACGAATGAGATCAACGTGATAGAGCACTAGCAAAATACACGATTCTCACAATAGCTATTATTAAATTACTTTTTAACATGCACTAGGATTTATTTTATGATGTGTCGTGCTGCTACTATGTTTGACTGGAATAAACATTCATGAAATATAAATCGGTCGAGACCACTGCGAAACCCTCAGCCCAAACAAATGGGTTCTTTTTCAAGACAAATTCAATGGCGTAAAAAAATTTTTGCTATCTTTTTGTTTTCACTTTTTTTTCTTTTTCATTTTGCAGTTACTTTTAAACCTCCTCCGATTTCGTTTAGATAGGTAGAAAGTTTTTAAATTTTTTTGACCTATGTAGTTTTTAACGAGGAAATCTTCCATTGGACATATTGACAATTGTCTACCTTTTCCTGTTTTCAATATACAGGGTGGGACAATAGTGCGTCCGACTTCGATATCTCGAGTTCTATGATAGCTAGAAACTTGATTTAAAAACATAAGTATAAACTAGACAAAAAAGTCTATAACCGAAAATTGTTTTGGAATATACTACGGCGTGAACCAAGACGATTCAAGTAACAATTTTTTAAATGAAGTGCCATGTACATCAACATTTTTTTTTGAAACCTCTTTATGGCCTCCTTTCACTCCTGTATTATTATTGACTCTCCCAACCACTTGGATGTAATGATTTTTTTTTTGAAATTATACCATTTACACATGTATAAGTATTAAAAATATCACTACAATCACAACTATCGATTTTAAGAAAAAATATGTTAGTACCAGTTATGATACATCTGTGTGATGACACTCGGCCATTTTCACTTTCTAAAAGTGTACAGGGTAGCCAAAAAGGATTTTTAAATTTACAACTTTTTGAACTGAATTTTCTCAATTTTTTTCAAATATTTTTGGACGATGTGATGTAGGATTGAAAAACGAACATTTTTTGTATGTACATTCCTATGTCTATTTGTAACCATGTTTAATTTATCGAACAATATTGAATTGAATTATTTGAAAAAAAAACCTCATTTTTAATATGTTCTGATGTAAATGGCATTCCATTTAAAAAAATGGTAGTTGACCCTGTAGATTTGTCTTGGCTCGTATTATCGAAAATAATTTCCGGTTATAGAGTTTTTTGTCTAGTTTATTTATATTTTTAAATCAAGTTTCTAGTTATCATAGAACTCGACATATCGAAGCCGGACGCATTATTGCCCCACCCTGTATAACATACTAAACTGATTTTTTTTTTAAATGGAATGCCAAATAATGGAGAAACATGAAATGACCCATATAAAGAACATGTTTTTTAAACGTTTTTAAAAACAATTTTAAAACGGGCATAGCCACCTATGTTCCCATAAATAAGTTTTTCATTTTTTAATCGTTTTCTTTGAAAGTGGTTGGGAGTAGTAAAAAAAAGGAAAAAACCCAATATGAAATGGTCGACGTTTCGTCTTTATTTAAAGACATCCTCAGGACTCTGACGAAAAGAAAATATAAAGTTACAGAATGACGTGGTAAACAACTTTATAATTTTCTTATCGTCAGAATCTGAAGGATGTCTTTAAATTAAGACGAAACGTTGACCATTTGAAATCTGGATTTCTTTTTTTTTTTGACCACCCCTCAACAGTTTTCAAAGAAAAACATAAATAGGGGTCACCAAACAATTTTTAAAATTTCTTTTGTCATAATTTCCTTTTAAAATAATGGTAACAAATTATATAGTTTTGAAATTAGAAAAAGAAATTGGGAAAACATTAATGCATTCCATTTAAAAAATTCAAGCTGAGATTGTATCTTGAAAACAAAAGAAGGTAGAAAATAATTTAGTCTAATCGAATTCCTTATGAGAAACTGCGCAGGATACAAAAAAAAATATTTTGAAAAACTCATTATAAACGGAGTACAAAAAGATTTATAAATCGCTACAAAATGTAGAAAGTGGAATTTGTTCCCCCCTATACATTATTTTTCCATTATAAATTAATATTCGACCTTCAAACAAGCTTTCTAAATGTATGAGGGGTGACTTTGCCGAAGGTTAAGGACGTCATTTGAATATTCATTACTAAATTGTTGATGTTTTTTATATACGTGGTATATGCGGCTATTTTTCTCGGATTATTTTAGATATTTCCGTATCACCCACTGACAAATGTATATTTTTTCTTGTACTATCTTCACCATGAAATGTATTTCGATCGCTTTTAAATGCACTAGAAACGTGATTAAACATGAAAATAAATGAACCTAAACTCAATTCAAAATAAAGTCTTAACAATTTTATAGTAATTGGAAATATGTGAGAGAGTGGACAATTCTCTTTGGCCTCGCCTAACCAAAATTTTTGTAAAAAACACTGTACCTAGGACAACACAATTTTACGCTACCCCAAGCATTACTGTCAGCATTATCTGACCACGGATGGAATACGTTAATAAACATGTGGGGCTAATTTAAAATATTACGAAGTAAATAACGTGACACATAGACCAGTCAAATTAAGCAAAAATCAGGCCCATTTTCACGATAATTTCCAACCATTCCCGACCAATACCATTCGATTCAGTTTTTTTTTTTGAATTCTCATGGTCAATTTTGCCGTAAGTTATATGAGCAAGAATTTAATTTATAAACAATTAAAGTTGTGAAAATGATAAAATCGATGTTTCTAAATATTCAACTTCAAACGCTGCGAAAACGGCAACAGATAGAAAAAAATTGCTCAGAACATTTTTTTATAGAGCGTTAAATTTCCTTCAAAAAAGTCCACGACGGCATATCTCTACGATGAATAGTTAAGGCGTTACAATAAGTTAAATATTTATTATTTTTCTACTGCGTACTGGTCAGCTGTATACGCAACGCGCATGCGCGACTAACGGGCCCATTTCTCACGTAATGGCTGCCTGCGCAGACCATTTCAAAGTGGACTTGCTTCAAATCATTCAATTTTTTATTCTTTCAACAGTTTAAATTATAGATATATATTTTTTTTTAATAAAAACATATTTATTTAATCATTAATGACATAATTATTCAATGAAAATTGTTATTCAATGACAGTATTTATTCAAGGCGGGGTTTTTTTTACAACAGAAGAGCTAGGTTCGTCTGAATCTTTTAATATACAATCTTCTTTACAGCAAGTCTACTTTCATATGTTCTGCGCAGGCGGCCATTACGCGGCGTACGAGTCTGTTGATCGCGCATGCGCGTTACTTGTACAGCTGACTGATATACAGCAGAAAAATAATAAATATTTAACTCATTGTAACGCCTTAACTATTCATCGTAGAGATATGCCGTCGCGGACTTTTTTGAAGGAAATTTAACGCTCTATAAAAAATGTTCTGAGCAATTTTTCTCTGTCTGTTGCCGTTTTCGCAGCGTTTGAAGTTGAATATTCAGAAACATCGATTTTTCATCATTTTCACAACTTTAATTGTTTATAAATTAAATTCTTGCTCATATAACGTACGGCAAAATTGACCAGAGAATTCAAAAAACATACTGAATAGAATGGTATTGGTCGGGAATGGTTGGAAATTATCGTTTTGAAAAACCCTTAATTTGACTGGTCTAACAGGGGAATGCGACTGAAGAGCAGAAACGGTGGGACAGAATTCGTGATCTTTATTATTTTTTTTTTTGTAAATCGATTTTTATTTTGACATACCTATATGTTGGAGTGGATGGTTAGATAACTTTGATTAGATGAAGATGAGAAATATTGACAGTTTTTTATTGAAATATTTGGTCGAAAAAAATTCTGAAAGGCAAACAAAAAAAACCAATTTTTTATTCTGATTTTTTTTTTCGAGAACCTTTTATTTTTGGAAGTTACTCAGAACGCCCCAATCACAAAAAGGTGGTTGTAATTTTTTAAAATTAATTTTTGTTTTTAACTATAAATTTTTTTTGAAAATTGTCCTTATCCGTAATTTTACTCCTATTCAAATGATGAATCTTCTATATATTTTTATGTATATCGAATGTAAATCGATTCTAATATAATACTGAGTTTGTTACATATTTGTGAGCGTATTTTGGTTTAAATCATTTAAAATTAATGTGAACATAATAAAAAATTAAATTGATCAATTTATTCAATAATGTACTTTAACCAACTGTAATTAACTAAGTAATAATTATTTTTAAATAATTACCTAGGACATATTTTTTTTACTTTAAAATGAAGGAGACACTGTTCAGACACGTTTGTAATCTTATACCTACTTTTCCTTAAGCTTACTTAAGTATACCTAAACAGATTTTTTTAAGTGATGTCCACCACTATTTTTTGTTGTAAGTTGTACCTGCTAATCCAAACCGTCCTCTCAGCTTTGTCAAGTTTTTTTTTTAAATAGACAACACCCCGCACTTGCTGGGCAGCCAGGTAGATCTTTCAAATGTAAAATTTATCCTTGAATATTCGATGCATTGTAAAGAAACCAGACTAGAAAAGGCTCTGTGCCACTTGTGGAGCAAAAAGGGACGTTTCACTTTTTTCATGCTTCAAATGCTTGTTAGGTATTCTCTCTTGTAGAAAATGCGTCTACTCCAATTTCTTATATTTAATATGATGTGATAATAAATAATTAAATTAAATCAAATAAATAAAAAAATACTTAATTTAAGAGTAATAATTCTTGTATTACCTGAAAAAGTATACAATGTAATGACCCAACACGCGAAACAAGGTGATACTACAGATACTTTAAAATAACATTGGCCAAAAAATAATAATACTGGTGGGCTCACGCGAAGTGCTTTAGATATCGGTAATCTCGACAGTAATCTATGAAAATATAAATTTTTCGAGTTATTATTTAAAAATTATTACTATCCTCAGGACATGTTAACTTTGGGTAATATCACATATTTACAGAACATTCCCCTGTATTGTCTTTAGAGGATTAATACAAATCAAAACTAGCATAAAACATTACAGAAAGCAATTGAAATTGTTAACCGTATTAGATAAGACTAGAGCTCTACGAATCTAACTTTGTCGATGGGACGAGCATGTAAGGCAGATTGCCAAAGGAGGACATAGTGTAAAGCCCTTCTTAGTCGCACGAATGTGGGAAAGCGCGTTCGGCGCAAGTTTTGTATACTATTTTTTCTACGACTGAAATTTTTGTAGTGGAAAACGTAGGAGTCGACCGAAACAGCGGTATCGGAATCCACGCCGATAGTTCAAAAATTCAAACATCGGCATTGGCCATCGGCAAAGTATACGCCGATTGTGTTGATGTATTTTGTCGCCGGCAAATGGAAATAAGGTTACCTGTAGCGCGTAAAGTTAGTTGTCCAACAAAACTTATTTCGTTTTGCTTTTACATATTTCGCTTATACTTTTTATGGAAGGAACAAGCGAAAATTGGCTGTATATTTACATTTACCGAGACATTTATGTTTTAAATTCTAGTGGCCATCTAGTCGTCTATGTATTGTTATTATTGGTTTTGACTGTGGCCCGATTTCAAAGGTCAAACATCGGCATCGGTCATCGGCCGATGATGATCAAGTATAAACATAGGTCCTTCGATCGAGCCCTAACCTACACGAACGTGTGACGTTGTATTATATTCAAGTTATAGGTTTGTTCCTACTAACAATCCGGATCGGTTTCGAATTTGAATTCACAATGTGATTAGTTAGTCTAAAATACCTTGAACTTTATTTAGACCAATCTAACTAGAATATCAAAATTGAGGCCGTTTCGGATTGTCAGTAGGAACAAACCTCATGTTTTATGTAACGCAATAAATAATAGAGACGAGAAAAATTAGAAATAATACCTATGGGTATAGATATTTTTTAAATTATTTATTGTTGCGTTTTTAATGTTAACCGTTCAGCTTTTTGACACCTTCTTGATGACGGCGCCCTCAGTAAATGCTGACTGTGCTGGTAGGTTGCGCCGGCCCTGCTCACTATTTAGGTTAGATTTTTTAGATCCGTAGTTGTTTTAACATATGACGTAATTAATAAAAAAAGAAAAGAACATTTGTGAGGAGTGTAATTATTGGCAGTTATTATTGTTATCATTATTTGTAAGGATTAGGCGTAAATGTTAAAAATGTCAGTACGATTACGAACTGATTTCCTCGATGTACAATTATTGTTGTCTTGATTGCTTGGTTATTGTTGATGATATACTTATAATTCATTGTTAAGAATCTTTACTTGTGTTTTTGTCGTTTCAGAAGTGGGATACTCGTAAAACAAACATATCGCCGAGACAGAAGTTGAGAATATAAGTTGTGGTTATCTGAATAAATTCTTTGCCGATGATATCCCAAGAAATACTTGAAATTATAACTTATAATCCATTGCCTGCGTGGTAGATAATATGGGGCGCTGTTGTTTGTAGTCAGTACGCATGTATGGCAGTGTGGCTTAATCGCCTAATAGAAAATAATACGTTATTTAATTTATTAACAGTAGAAATTGTATAGAAATATATAAATTGGACGCCATATACGCGTACTCGTAGTGGCTACCATAAAATCAAATTATCTACTTAGGCCCGGTTTTTCAGTGCATAGTTAACAAAATTATCCGTTGGTTAGTGTAAAATGGGTGAATCCTATTGGTCGAGAACACTAACTGACGGATAATTTAGCTAACCGAGCATTGACAAACCGGCCCTTACCTGGCAAGAGGAGAATATACTGCAAGCAAATATAGTTTAATTCAAACTTATTTGCAACATAAGAAACGTTGGCTTCTTTGACGGTTTTTGTGTTGCATATAAGTTTAAAATAATCTGTAACATTTGTTCATGTATTTTTCTTTGCATGGTTAGATACATTTTTAAAACATCTAGCCGGATATCGTGTAACGAGTGTGACCGGATATTCGGTTTTCGTGTCGAATTGGTTGAACGCGATACTAATGTATATACCATTGTTAAAATTCCATAGTCCATAATCACTAATAATGTTTAATTAAGATGTGGGAATTTTAAGCAAGTATATGCTCGGATATAAGTAGTAAGAAATAAGTAATTTTGAATATTTATTTAAACCACACCTTAGTCCTATGAAAATCGTGCACGTAAATAGTTTTTTTTGTTCTAATATGTCGACGACGCGTTAAATCTGAAAGAGATTAAATGCCCACATACAGGGTGGGGCAATAGTGCGTCGGACCTCGATATCTCGAGTTCTACGATAGCTAGAAATTTTTAAAAAATTGCAAGTAAACTACATAAAAAAGTCTATAACTGGAAATTATTTTCGACAATACAGGGCGAGCCAAGACGAAATTACAGGACCAAGTGCCTTTTTTTTAAATGGAATGCTATGTATATCAGTACATTTTTTGATGCCTCTTTCTAGGCTCTATTCATTCCTATATTATTATTGGCTATCTCCCAACCACTTTGATGTAATGAATTTTTTTGTTGAAATAATGCCATCTGCAGATGGATATTAAAAAAATCACCACAGTCACAATTATGGGTTTTAAGAAAAACTTATGTGAATACCAGTTACGAGACATCTAATTAATATTTTTGAATCATTTTCATTTCCTAAAAATGTACAGGGTGGCCAAAATTAGTATTCAATTAAGAACTTTTTAAATTGAATTTTCTCAATTTTTTTCAAATGGAACACCCTGTATATTTTTCCCACTAAATGGCCTGCTAGATCTCCAGATCTTACAAAAATGGATTTCTTTTTATGGGGATACGTGAAGGAAATTGTTTATAGAGACACACCAACAACAGTACAAAATATGAAGGAAAGAATAATAACTGCCTTTAGATCTATCACACCGGCAGTTTTAGGAACAGTGGGAACCTCATTTCAAAAGCGCATAGAGATGTGTGTCAATCAAAATGGCCAACATGTGGAACATATATTATAATTTTTTCTACTGAGTTATTTGAAGAAACCTCTTTTTTTAAGTTTATTTTTGAATGTTGTAATTATTGCTCAATAAAACGAAAATGGTTGCAATTAGCCCTAGGGAAGTACTTACAAAAAAATGTTCGTTTTTCATTTCTATATCACATCGTCGAAAATATACAGAGTGTTTCATTTGAAAAAATTGAGAAAATTCAATTTAAAAAGTTCTTAATTGAAAAATTAACACTTATTTATTTATAAAACGAAAATGGTTGCAATTAGCCATTGGGAGGTACTTACAAAAAATGTTCGTTTTTCATTTTTTACATCACATCGTTGAAAAATATACAGAGTGTTCCATTTGAAAAAATTGAGAAAATTCAATTTAAAAAAGTTCTTAATTGAATACTAATTTTTGGCCACCCTGTACATTTTTAGGAAATGAAAATGATTCAAAAAACATTAATTAGATGTCTCGTAACTGGTATTCACATAAATTTTTCTTAAAACCCATAATTGTGACTGTGGTGATTTTTTTAATATCCATCTGCAGATGGCATTATTTCAACAAAAAAATTCATTACATCAAAGTGGTTGGGAGATAGCCAATAATAATATAGGAATGAATAGAGCCTAGAAAGAGGCTTCAAAAAATGTACTGACATACATAGCATTCCATTTAAGAAAAAAGGCACTTGGTCCTGTAATTTCGTCTTGGCTCGCCCTGTATGTTCGAAAATAATTTCCAGTTATAGACTTTTTTTATCTAGTTTACTTACAATTTTTTAAAAAATTTCTAGCTATCGTAGAACTCGAGATAGCGAGGTCCGACGCACTATTGCCCCACCCTGTATAATGAAATTTTGGTAACCTGCTTACATAAGATTCAGAGAAATTCCACTCATAACTCAATATATAATTATTATTTTTATTTGATTCTCGTACATAGCTGCATTATTGTAAAAAAATAGCATAAAAAATAATCGAAAAATTTTTTTTTTCCAAAATATCTTTTACATTAATAAATGCTAAACTATTCTCAAAATTATTTTACCAGCCACTTTACAACCGTTTTTGAATTAGTTATACTATAGTTCCGCATTATCATTTATTTCTGTGTCGTGAGTAATAACTGCAATGAAAAACCGTAAACTATATACCTACCTACGGTAATCCCAAAAGTAGAGTGAATGTTGCAATGAAATTCCAAAGTGTGTGCCATTTTTTGATGTTTTAACTTCCACGTTAATCAAAAAACAAAACTGTTCTCAGCTAAGTAGTTTATATTGGAAGAAAGTTAACAAAACATTTGCTTGGTTGTTTAATTTGTAAATAAACCACATAAACATTTTAATGATTTTTGTTTTTTCTTAGGAAATTTCTAGATACATAGTGGTCGAGTTTCATAATAAATTTTAGTAGGCAGTAATAAGAAACTCGGACATGATTAATTCGAATAAGATAAGGTAAATTTGTTTAAAACTTAGGTATCGTCCAAAATTACTTTAGTGTAATATTTTAATTATTTAAATTTCAGTAATTTGTTATTAGTTTGGTAATTAATTAACCTGTGTTTATAACTAATTCATTTTAACAATCAAAATGATATCGCAACTTTTTAATATTAATTGTAGAATGTATAATCCGAGGTATTATCCTTGAGATCTAAGAATACGTATCAAAAATATCTGCCAGATAACAGTATTTAACAACAGGCAAAAAAAGTTGGAAATAAAATTGTCTAACTCTAAAAAAAGTTTTAAATGTGTCTGATATACTGATGAAAACATTTGGACATTTGTAACTAGATGACTACTGACGCAATACTGATGATAACCAAAAAGATTTCAAACGTGTGGTTTTCCACAAAACACCATATACTGCACTCGACGCGCGTTTCGCCAACCAAGTTGGCATCATCTATGAAGATTAAAACTAACCTTATGATAACAATGATTCCTATTTATACCTAAATGGTTGTCACTATTGTGATTTCCAATCTTTCAAATGCATCCAGCTGCCTGGTATTTGTTACATTCCTAATTAATCTTATTTTATGATTGTTCTCAAACGCTGCCAAACGCATGTTGGGCAATAGTAGACTTATCTGCTCTAACATATTTGAGATGAGCCATATGCTCCTTAAATCAGGTTTGAATTGATCGTCTAGTTTGTCCCACATATTTTTAATTACAGTCCTTATATCTAATTTCGGAAATCCCCGACTTTTCGTTTGTTCCCAATTTGTCTTTTGGATTGGCCAAAAGTTGTAGTTTATTTCCCGATGAATGATCCACTGTCATACCTATATCTTCAAAAATCTTACCAATATCCCAGGCGAATCGAGAATCGTATGGGATCGATACAAATTTAGTATTTTCTCATTTGAAAGGTTGTGGAATTTCGAAGTATCTCTTGATATTTGAAACCTCTCCTTATTGAGGGGGCAGCTCCAAAAGCGATGAACAGTAAATTAAATAAAACTCGCGATTTTGTGTTGAGCGCAATGGTGAGAGTTCTTAGGGATATGTGTTAAAATACTGGTATTTTTTCTGTATAATATGTCAAATTCTAACTTGTTTTCACTGTTTTTAATTTAATACATCTAAAAATGGTCGTTGTCTACAGTTTTCAATTTCATATGTGAATTTAACTGACGCGAAACGACTTCAATTTAAGAAAAAGATTACGTCAACTTCTGTTGCCACTTGCCAGTACAGATAAGCGTCCCAAATTTGTTGCAATTGGTGAAAGTATTGTTTTGTTACTAAATGACAATTTTCTTAAGAGTTTTGACTCTCGATAGCGATTTAATGCAGCGCTTTTGAATAGGTTCACTCATTTTATTTTGGTCTCGGTAGTTTTTTTTATAGGACGTTCAGAGACACCCAGTTACGATATACAAACTTTTAATTTCTATTTGTACAAATTTCAAGTTTTTCTGTGGATTGCCGATTTAAGGGCCTTGGGTGTGTGTTTAGTAGATTAACCCAGGGTAGGTATTTATTGCACAAATGACAAAAACTGTGTTTTTAATATTGATAATATTGAACATTGCAAATTTTTAATAAAATTAATTTGTTAAATTTCATAACTTTCATCGTTAGTAACGTTGTTGCCCACTTTCAAATACCTGAGTAAATCGAGAACAGGAAAACAATTGGTTAGATTTATTCATTTGTTCTATGGCGCCCAGTATACCGCCTACTTCATTAATGAATAATGTTTTGTTCTAATATGTTACTTCATTTGCAAAATACATATTATATAGCTCCGTAGTATGGGTGTTATTTTTAATTTGTTCTTAAGAAAATAATTCATTTAATTTGCGCCGACCGGTAATTAATTTATGAAATTACATGAGAACACGAGATTATTATTTAATTAGTCTAGGACGCAGAATAACCTCGACATTTTTTTGTAGAACTTGTGAATAATTTACTAATTTTCATGCGTCAACTTCCGCATCATGTTTTTAAAAATAAGTCATCTAAATTAGGTAATTTAAATTTCGCTATTAAATATTTACATACGAAGTGTGCTATGTTGAGATAGTACAGAATGAGATACCCTAATAATTAAAGCAACTTATTTTAACACATTCCTCAACCTCAAACCTTGTATAAACATGCTTATATTTATGGTCGATATTAAATTAGAGAGGTATGTGAAACTTACCATATGAAGGTATAATCCAATGCAGGTCGGGGTGTTTGCCCGCTGAGTAGTTGTTTCGTTCAAATCATATTTAATATGTGTATATTACAGTAGCTCTGAGCAATTTTGACTGGCCTAGGCTAAAGTGCAAATACGACGAAAACGTACTCATTATTATATCAATTGTGGCGGTTATTTTTCTAGGCAGTAGTTAATGACTAATGAGAAAATAAAAAAAATCGTTTGTTATGCTTCTTTACACGATGGTCAAAAAAATTCTTGCCTAAATTGTTGGCAATTTTTCTTAACTATCTAGTGAAGAAAACAAATTAATTAATAAATAAACTCATACGAGTCATACGAGTAGAAATATTTTGAATTTGGTGTATCTGTGGACACAATAAGCAAAATATTTACAATTTTAAAGATTTTATTGGATTAAGCGGTATTGTGTTTAATCTCCTAAAGAGCTACCAAGTATCTAGCTGACCAAAGACAGTATGACGAGGATATAGGTATAGACGAGGCAGTCAGTGATAAAAAAAAGACAAAATTTGGAGTGCGTCCCATGAGATCTAATTCCTACGAGATCTAAATACCACGAAATTATTTTCCCACGAGATCCAACGCATCACCCTGTATATCTGTTTGACTTTCCGAATGTGTTATCATGGATGCGTACTTAAAAACACCGATTTCAAATTACAATGAGATCTAAAGAGTCCGAGAAGAAAGTCCCATGAGATCTAATTCCCACGAGATCTAATTTCAGCCACTTTACTTATCACCCTGTATATCTGTTCGGCTCTTCGAATAGATCAATTCAAAAGTCCCACGAAATCTAAAAGCCCGAAATAAAAAATCCCATGACATCTAATTGTGACCTCATCTCACACATAACGTCCACAGGCGTATGCATATTGTATAAATTCAATTTATATCCGTTAACCCTCGCACTGATCTTCAATAGAAGATCGGAAAGATTCGACGAAGGAGCAGGGGGAGTACAAGGTCGAGGAGACAGCTGGAGGTTGGTAAAAAAGGCCCGTCTTCGGCCTAGTTTTCAGGCGTCCACCTCCTCCACCGTTACCATTACCCAACTATGATAAACTTACAATTAGTGCTCAACAACAAATACACATATTAGCGAATCAAATACCTGTTGAGTTGTGAAGAATAAATAAAAAAAATAAAAATAAATACCTAACAATACATATTGAATATAACCTAAAATGGCATTACTACATTAATTCTATAAGTTCAAGAAATAGGAGGGCTGGTTTATAAATTTAAACAAAAAGGAAATTTTGAGACTTGAACACCTAGTTACACTATACAGGGTGTAACTTAAGTATGTTACAATATTTCATGGTGATATTCCGTAGCTAATTTTAAGAAAGAAAATAGAATTTAGTTACGCCCTGTATAAAAATTAAAAGCGTTCACATCTTAAGAAAAGTCATTCAAATAATTGTATCTTCAATTTTTTTGCTGTCTCATAGTTAAGTCAATGCGTTTCATATAGAACGATACAAAAATCAAAAAAAAAAGATACAAAATAGAAAAAATTAAGAAAATAATTTAACAAAAACATTTTCAATACCTACCTACTTGGCCCAAAATTATGCAATATGCAACAAATATACATGGTGGCTATTCGAATTAGATCTCATGGGAATTAGATGTCGTGGGAATCAGATCTCGTGGGAATTGGATCTCATGGGACGTCCCCAAAATTTGGAGTGCCTCAAGGAACAATATTAGATCCGGTAACATTTACCAGTTATATTAATAATCTTTTATCTTTTAATACCTCAGGGGTCGTACTTTATTTTGTGGATGGTACTGTTATTCTTTATAAAACAGTTCTTAGCTTGAGGCTAAAGGTATGGCTGAAAAAGGTTTTAAATATATTAAATGCTTAAGTAGTAAGAAGTATTAAGTATTTACCTTTTCCATCATGCACTAATAATTTGCCAGGCGTGGGACCCTTCAATGTTGTGTTTAAAATGGGCACTACAAATCTAAAATATAATAAGGAAAACTGAAGATTTGCTTCCAAATTCTTAAGATATTTATTCTATATATAGAACATCTTAAAATACCTACTTCACTACGCACTTGTGGTATGTAGTACTCAAGTGGCAGTTTATTTATCGAGAGTAACATCTTGGATATTAGACAACCATTTTATTTAAATATTTTAGTAAATAGGTACATTTAAAAATAAAACTGATATACAAGCAATCACACATGCCGATGAAACATGGACAAACAAGATAGTTGTCATATGCCTAGAATCGAAAAAACTGTGGGGTAAAGAACTTTACCTAGGCTCTAGGTTATATGACACTTCCATTCAAAATTAAAAACATAGATAATTTATGATTTTTCAAACGAAAATTAAAACAGTGGATAATATAACAACCCGAGTTTTTCACGATATTGTCAAAAAAATATTTCTTCAGGTTCAGAATACGAAACAAATTATTGATGTTATAAAGCTTTATGATTATACTAGTTACCTGATTGACGCTAACTTTCTTATGACATATTTTACCTGTTTATAAAAAGGGAAAAATGTTTTTGTAGATTTATACTTTACAAGTATACTTAGATGTATATTTTAATTAGATGTGTATAGATAGTAAATGTCCATATTGTATTGTATATTGTATTATTTATGTCTTATATTTTGTAAATAAACATTATTATTATTATGGTATTTTCTCCATGTTGGAATTTTGCCGTTTGCATTAAATCTTACAAATATCCCGTCAAAGGCTATTTTTCGTATTTTTATAAATTTCGTAAAAATCTAGATCACACAGTTCCATGGATAACAGAATCAAAGAATATTCAAATAAAAATTTGCATGACCACTCGGTACAAGGTGACCTAAAAGTTTTATGATACGAGTTTTTTATTAGAGTAAATTTTAAACAAAAATTGAAATGTATATGTATTTTTATTGTATGGCAAGTTATAATAACACATTGTTCTTTTAAGGTGAACAGTTTCTTTAAAATAATAATCAGTATATCTATCAAGCCGTAGAATTATTTTTTTATAAATGCAATTTTTATATGAATGACTATTAAACTTTTATTGCATTTGTTGCCTTTTGGAAGAAAAACTTTTCTAATAATACATTCATAATAACCATAAATCGCAGTTGATTATCCTGCAATTATTGGGTAATGTGTAAATAATTTTCTCAAGGTAATAAATAACGTTAAACAATTAACATTATTTTATGATAAACGGCGTTATATAATTTATTTAAATATGATTCGTTTTGGTTTTGTTGTCCCACCTTTTCATTCTTACTTAACATTGAAATAATGTGATTCTCTTTGCAAATATTGGCTTTTATCATTGGAAGTTTCGAAATAATACAAATAAAAAGTTGTTTTGCCAATTTCACGGAAAATTATAATATTAGTGGCAGGTTCTCAGTAAAAATTACAACATGGAATAATTTATGAGGCAAAGATACAAATATTTACCACTTGCGGATTTATAAAATTAAGATAAGATCTGGCGAGTGAAGTGTATTTAAAATCTTCAAGTAAATTTCTTTGATGTTGCCCCGAATATCAGGGCCGGTATGAGTTGGACAATATAGCATTAAAAAGTGACGTATCGTACGAACGATCTCTTCAACCAACGCGATCAGTTACGGCAGTGGTAATGATCGAGGTAACGGTAGAATTGTGATAGCGGCATATAACTCTAAACCGCACGGAACACCACACATATCGTACTATAAAAAAATTTCCCCTACTGTTATACTAGCTTTACATGCAGCCACTGCCGCTGCTACTCGCGCTGCCCGCTGTCCTGCCCTATAGCAGCCTTGAAGCAAGTGACTGTTTACATACAGCTGGTACGCGTATGGAGGACGTAGAAACTGCCGCAGCGACAGCGCTCTGGCATGAGCAGTGGCAGCGCGAGCGATGTGTTTACATACTCGCGCTGCCCAATTCCCTGCTCACTTTAGCTGCATGTAAACCCGCCATTACGGATATTGTTTTAGTAGCACGATATACAGTATACAGGATAGTTGTGTAGTACTATGTCTAATACATAATTACAGTGTGTGTTGCTGAAGCCATAATGGATGGTAAATCGGTAAAGATTTACATGGCGGTAAATGCAAACACGCATATTGACAGCGGTATACCTTTCGCTTAGCGCGGAATTTAAAGCGTTGCATTCGTACCCAATATACACAGTAAAAGAAATATTCTTTAGATATTATTGAATAAATAAATAAATAAATAAATAAAATAATAAATTCTGAGGGATAATATTGTTAAAAATTCAACCTTCTGAATAGTGTAGGCAGATTTTACAAACAAGAAATCCACACGTATGCCGTAACAGCTTATTTAGTTCTATTATAGACTCATTTCTTAGGAGCATTTAATTTAGTTACAGATGCATAAAACAAGAATGAGACCAGAAACTAGCGGAGACATGACATTACCTACCGGTACGACTAAAAATGTTAACTCTTGAATAATACTACGATTGACATTCAATGAAAACATTAAGTTAAGCGCTGTTAGTAACTCCTTGCAATTAATATATTTAAAATAAAAAAAATCATGGAATGAATAAGTTTGTTGAATTTCTTTTGAAATGTTTAATAAAGCCGCGCCCCCGTTACTGTTCTAAAAAAGTATATTGCGGTAACATAGTATGCGAAACAAATTCATTTGTAAAAAGCTAAAGAATGTATGTTAATACAGACTTCTATATTATTTTTCTTAATGACCAAAAAGTCAGTTAATTAATTAAATATTCCCTCACTTTTGATGTTAATTGAATCGTCATCTACGGATGTTATTTTATAGTAGACAGTCGTGTTTGAATTTAATTAATTCAGATCACATCCCAACGAGAAATACAAACAAGTTGATTAACCAAAGAAAAAAGTCAACCATTTTTTTATTTTAACATGCCACAAAGACAAGTGTTGCTCCATCTTTTAAACTGACAAGAACTGTAGCTTGAACTTTGCTAAAAACAGAGCATGCATATGAACTCTAGACCGTGTTCTGGAATTCCCAAGCTTTTTAATTATAATGTGCTTGGTCACTTTATATTTATTTGTTTTTGTGTAGCAGTGGATCTTGTTTAATTATAGATGTGCTAAGAGCATTCCTCCAACAGAAACGCTCTTTGATGCAAATTTACTTCCAGATATAATGTACAGTTTCGTCACTTTTAAATGACCAGGGGGAGGTGATGTCAATGTGTTACTTGTGGCGATGGGACTAAGTTTATCATTGAAACAGGATAGCTCTATGGTATTAAAATAAAATTACTCTTTGGGCTACCCTGTTTCAACGATAAGCTTGCTCCGTCACCAAAAGCACAGATGGATATCTGCACTCTTCGGTCATTTAAAACTGGCGAGGCTGTACCTACGTTTGTAGAAAATTCAATAAAAAAACCTAGTATGTGCACTCAGTGAAGAAAAAAAATGTAGTTCGTCGATCTCCATTTTACTTAGTACCTCGGATAGTACTCTAGTGATGAAGAGTATGTAAATGGGTAATATAAATCTCAAAAGTACTAAAAAGTACTTCTTTCGCCCACGGTTTTAAAATATTCCAGAAACTGAAATCGTAGCATCGCATCATCAACAAAAAGATTTAGACAATATTTTAAGTGTTGATATTATATTCGCATTATTTATGACAAATATGAAATAATTGTGCACCCAATACACTCCCTTGCGGTACTCCCATATACACTCAGTGGCTTTTGGTATGTTTCATTTTATCTTTAATTTTAAAATAATAAATCCATGTATGTAACAACAGCTTGAACACTGTCTCTACCAACATTTCTATTTATGAAAGGCCAATGATTGCTTTAACAACTTAATTACTGTGTTATTTGAACTTCTAAATATCACAAGCAAGTTTAAAACGACTGTGATCATGAAATAATGACAAATCAAAAGTCAATTATCCGCCATCTTTTAAAAGACCCACATTGTCTTGAGTTTTAAACGAAACTTCATAAATCTTGATTTTTAATAATTCCTATACAGTTCGCCTGAAAATTTCGTAACTTTAAACTGAGTTGTGCTATTTTGCCCGAACGAACAAAATGAGCCGAACATTCAGAGCTGAATTAGCTAGTCTTGAATTTTGATAAAAATGGAGTGGGATAGTGAAAACTCTCCACAGTTAATCGATATTTATGAACAGTGTTATGGAACCCTAAGCACGGTATCCATATATTTTTTTAATTGTTTATTATTTTTTAATAATAATAATATGCACAGATTTAAAAAAAAGCTTGTTTGCCACAGAGCCTACTTAATAAATAAATCTACGAATATGTGGAATACATGGGAACATAACGAATACCACGACCCTACTGAATGCAACGAGTTTTTGTTCGGATTATTTGTACGTATTTGTTCGTTCACGCTCGGCTCGTTCTGTTTGTTCGATCAAAAATGCTCAAATGTGGACCCAGCTTTACAGACTAGGTAAAAATGTTTGAATCTAGGACTTTTTTTTCACTAACCAATTCATGGTTTTTTATGTTCTTTATCTTAAATTAATGATTTATTAATTGCGAAATCTTTTATTTTTGGTCATGGAGTCATGGATTTATATAAAGGGTTGGTGGGAATCCTGCATGTCTCGAGATATATGAACGTCTAATACTCTATAGGCCATGTTCGTTTACATACACAGAAAAGGAGAACTGTGACAATAATGTTTTATTTGCTATCTATATATCCAAGAATGGATATAACATTTTTATGTAACATCGGCATTAAATCTTCTAGAATTAGCATCCCTGTAGCTTTACTTCGGAATAATAAAACTTTGACCCATGCCTAAACATATTAACAGCATTGAAAAACATGTAAATTACTATTACGACAGCAGTGACACTTAAGTATGCTTACATGTCGTTAACTATTATTATTCCTATACATAGGTACTACTTTAGAAAGCTTTTTATATATTTTATCATATTTGCTTAAGCTGAAACCAGTATCCAGTATGTAAAATATTTTAAACGAAGAAAGTATTATTTAGTTTCGATATATAAATAGAGTTTTAATTTTGAAATGAATACAAGATTGGGATATTTCAATTTTGTTGGCAAAGGTTCTGTACATAACAATTTTTAAATAAGTCTCATTCACGTGCTTGTTAATTTCGTTACTGGTAGTTTTTTCAGTCCACGAACATAGATAGGTTTTTTTATTGCAACTTGAACTGAAATTAAAAAATTCGGTTCAGATATTTGCGATTCAGGTGTTTATCTTTTTTTTTGTATTTGTAATCTTCCTAAAAACACCCACAAATTTCATATAAACAATTTTTTAGTAATTTTGAAAATATATCCCAAAGCTGGGGAACTCTAGTCAATATTTTGAAATAAAATTGTAGTGAATCATTTAAAGGCGGCCACAGACTTCGTTCTTATCACTCGGTTTTACTCGGATGGGTGAAATGGTTGTAAAACCGAAGTATGTGGTTCAAAACTGTCCTTCTTGCCAAGCAGCGTTCAAACGTGTCTGTCAAGGCTTGTTTTAACCGTCCTTCTTCAACGTTATCGTGCAAGTCGGTCAATGTGTGGCCGAAGACATTTCAGTAGACATTTCCTTATTGACTTCATTGAACTCTATAGGAGTCATCCGTGCCTCTAGAGAATTAAATTTTCAGAGTAATCCGATAATGCGTATGAAGAAATGACAACCAGGTTAAAAGAAGTTGATGCTACTGCATCGAGGAAATCCGTAAAACTAAAGTATGTTCAGTTTTGTTAATTAAAATAAATTTGTTCAAAATAAATTTATGATATTTTGTACCTTTAGGTCCTTCTTTAAAACAAAGTTCATGGTTTCTGGTATAATTTACGCAAGAGCTTGGGATGATACTGCAACCGAAATTTTTAAATCTTCATAGTTCCTTCCTGTGGCCACTCTTAAACATTCATACTTTGTAAATTTCACTTTTATGGCTACAGCCACTGCCGAAATACAAGTTTTCATATTGATGGTTTGACCAAAACTGTAAAATTAGCGCTTAGGGTGTGGATGCGTTTGTTCCTCATTTTTACCTGTACAGTTTTACCCGTCCGAGTAAAACCGAATAAAAAGAACGAAGTCTGTGGCCGCCTTTACATTTAAAACAAAAGTTTTCATTTGACAACATAGATTGCTTAAAATGATAAATATTAATAGCAAAACGTGATACCTGTGATACCAAAGCGTAGGAAAAAAAGTAATTGTTTTGTTATTTTAAAATTAAAGGTTTTCTTAAATTCTGACTGAAAATATTTCACCTTGTTACCGTTTTCTGGCCTCCATATACAAAGTTTTATCAATGCAGTTATTATTAGCGATTTGTATGTTTGTTTAGCGAGAAAATGGCTTAGGCTTAAAAGGCTTAAAAATGTTTACGCAATTTTAATCTTCCAAACAATCTAGCCAGATATGAAACACATGATAATCGTGCTAATTTATTTCGACCATTGACACAATTGAAATAAAATATATTTGGCAGTCACCTTAATATGTTTCCTAGAATATAGATAGATAAGGTTTATTATCTGCAGATATGTAACTCGAAAAAGTAATCCGTTAATTATTTGTGAGTCATTCATTAGTGATGGTTGCGCAACTATTTTTTTTTTACTGTTTTTTGGTTGTGCATTTATTCAAATTGGTAAAAACAGTAAAGTATGACAACAAAAAGAAAAATTTCAAAGTGCAGTTTTTGACCAACATAAAAACTGGGTTTTGAAACAAAACCTTGATCAATTATTGCGGTTTGAAAAGAACTTTCTTTTGACAAGTAAATCTATATAGAGAGCTTTTTGAAATGTGCATTTAATAATTTGGAATAATCTTATTTAAAAGCACCAATGTCACTAGCACCTAAAAATTCAAACGTTGCAGTTGATCGGAAACTGCGCTGAGAAAAGTCACTGTTCATATATGAAAGCCTGAACAAAGGGAAAATTGTTAAACTGTTTTCCCTCTCTGAATAATTTTTGTCTATTTAGAGCTCGACATAAATGTATTCTAATCTAGGTTTAGACTTAACCAGAACGCCTTCAGAAACAAATCCTTCATAGAGGTAGCCACGATACAGAATATTAATTTGTTCGTAATATCATGTACCAGCGGATTTATCAAACATTACATTTTAGCTGCAAGTTGTATCTCCATCGGACTACATTATGGAAATTCCAAATTGTTGGAAGGCCTTTCGTCAGAAATGTGTGTCTAAAAATAGCAAATTTGTAGGAAATAACCATGTTTGCAGATATCACAATAAAGTGTTCTGAAGTGGGTTGGAACCTTTGATGTGAGGACAAGATTGACGTTTGTTCCACGAAATACCAAAACACCAATTTTGTTGGCGAAACGTGCGTTGAACGCAGTATATGGTATTTCGTGGAAAACTACGTTAGTATGTCAATAAAGGGGTTAGATCTTCAGGCCTAAGGCTTCTTGAGCGTAAATCCTAAGTAGATTGTAATTAAGAAAGTGTATCCCTCGGCATTTTTAGTACAGGAAAATATGCATAAACACAAATGATCTAGATGACGTATCCGGAGATCGGACTGGACATCCCTAGTACCCAATAGGGATGACAGATTTCCAGCGCTCAGCCCCCAGTCCCCGGTTTTTGACGATGATATATCACCTCCGGCAGGCATATCTCCGGCAGAACCCGCAGAACAAAAAAATGTATATCTTTTGTTCACTAGTTATGTAAGAACATGTGGGAAAACTTAATCACATTATTAATTACATTACAGCGCGAAAGTTAACCAATCGACGGTGGATTTTACCGTTATCATATATTTTTACCTACAATAATCAGCAGCTGATCATTAATTTTGACAAGCGTTTCATTAGTGATGTGCCTCTACATTATCAACAGTATCAACGATAAACAATATAGTTAAACACTTAATTTGTCACATTTGGTGCTCATTCTCTGAAAGGAAAATCTCCGACAGACGGTGAATACAGATCTGGCAGACCGGATAGTTTTTGGACAGAAAACCGGACTGGAACAGTTTTTTTTTGTGGACCGGAACCGAAACCGAATCGAATTTAATTACAGGTATAGAACCGAACCCCTAAAAATGGAAACGGTTTTTTTCCATTCTTTGCACTATTTTATTTTTGGCGTACCAGAAAGGGAATTCTGCTTACAAAAGATTGACAGTATTAGTTGACCGTTGTCAGTTAGTATTGTCACTTCGCTGGCTTGGAATTATAGGGTTCTATGTTACAATATGTAACTTTGTTGCCTCAAACACGAAATATTTCTAAAAGGATTTATGTTACAAAGTCGTATATTTTAATAAAGAAGCAACATAGAATTGTGGGAGTTAAATTTACTCGTATTAGTACATGTCTTGTAGAATCTTGGGATATTTTAATTTCAAAATTCACTAAATTGTAAAAGAACCCTATAATTCGAAGTCAGCAACTTGTCAATTGCATTGCATTTTGCAGCTTTTTTCCTGATCCGTTTTTCCCATGATTATCGTGTCAGGTTTCAAAAATGAGGCGAAAAACAACGCAATCGCTACTGTTTTCTTTCTCCCAAAGGTATGCAGTGCGCGGCTCATACACTGCAGTTGGTAATTTCAATCTTTGACGAGGACCTTCCTACCTACACTACACAGATTACCTATTATACTGACCAACAATATGTTTTTCATATTTTTAAATTTTTTTATAACGAAAGACCGAAAAAATTGGTCCGAACCGGGCCGGATTAATATTTAATATATAACCGGAAACGAAATTTTTCATATCATTTGGAACCGGACCGGAACTGTTATTTCATTTGAGTCGGGGTCCTTGCTAGTACCGCTTTCCTCGAATTCATTTATGTGGAGATATTTATTTAAATAATCCCCAATAATATATTTCAGTATAGTCCATAAAATGTGCCAAATTTCACGCAGTCAAAAATAAAATAGTTTTCTAATAACCGACTCGGTAACGCAATTGTCTAAAGCGCGCGATGGCAAGCGTGACTAGAAACTCATCTGTTGCCAGGGTTGATTGAATTCGTCCAAGTGGACAAAATTGGACGATTTTGTCCAATTATGTCCGTCCGGACAAAATCAGTAGTTATGGACAAAATTGGACAAAACTGGACAAAATCAACAAACGGAACAAAAACTTAAAAAAACAACTATAATCATCAAAATAACAAATTAACATTCAGTATCAGCAGATTTATTCAGTTATTGTATTGAAATTCATGTAGATATATTAAATATTCTAAATTATTCAAAAAACAAAAAAGAAAAACCTAAAAACGAAAATACACTATTCTATACAGTATTTTTTAAATACATATAACAACAGTAAAAAATTATAGGTATATATTTATAATTTATACCTATATATATTATAAACAAAGAAACTAAAATGTCAAAAAAAAAAATTCTGTATAAGACGATACTATTAGGTACTAACAATATGACAAGTGAAAAAATATGTTAATATTCATTTTCAGATACAGGCTCCTGCTGCTCCTTTACGTTCATGTTGAGCATTTTATATGCCATAACCAACTTAGAAGCTTTTTCTAAACCTAATCTATTTCTTAATTTGCTTTGAATATAGCTAAAGTTAGAAAAAATTCGTTCAATACTCGCAGATGAAGCCATGCATCTAAATAAATGCAGAGCAAATTCGCAGAACTTTTTTGTTAGGAACATTTTTTGAAACTGCTTTCCACCATTCAATTGGGGTAAGTGTATCTATCACAGTTTTACTAAAGAACGTTTCGGGAAAAGGTTGAGATTTAAGATTAAATTGTAGTACTAAAGGTAAAAAATTTTCATCTACAACTTCACGAATCCATTTCCTCCCAGTTTCTTGTAAATTAAAATCTAAATTATCCAATTCGTCTATATATTTTGGATTAAGCATAAAAGCAATAATGTGTGGTGGAGTAATGCAATCATCGAACCTTTTATTTATTACAGTTTCGTATGGATTCAATATTTCATTTTCAAAAGAAAGTTTTTTTAAAGCAAGGAATTCAAATAATGCATCAGATATATTAGAACTTTCTGATTGTACTGTATCCAAAGAACAACTTATAGGCTTTAATTGTTTGAATAAATGCTTAACTTCTTTCATTAAACCTACGTTTTCTACAATATTAGTAATATTTGGTAGTACATCATCTTCATGATTTTCCACAATTTTCAAGTAATATTCTCGATTCAATAAGAATATTTCTAGACAGTCTAGCTGGCTATTCCAGCGCGTTTCCCCAGGAAGCTGTGAAATTTTCGAACCCTCTAGTTTTGCTAAATGACTTTTAGCAACATGGTGATTACGAAAGAATTTACTAACTTCTGTAATTTGTTTTAGAATTGTGTTAATACTCTTAGTTTTGCAGATATCTTGACCAAGTAAATTTAAATAATGAGCTGCACAACCATAAGCTATAAAATAAAATTCATTGTCTTTACTATCATTTGCGTTACATAAAGTACAATATATACATTTCCTAAATTCAATTTGATTTTGTCCAATATTGTCCGATTTTGTCCAATATTGTCCTGTCCTGGACAAAATCAAAAAAAGTGGCCAAAATCACAACCCTGTCTGTTGCAGCTGCGGGTTCGAATCCCGCCACAGGCACTGACAATGGCGATAGGAATGGTTGTATGTCCATGTTTTTTCTAAGTGTAACTCCCTTCTAGACAGCTTCGGCTTTGGATTCGAGGGCTGTGTAATTTCTGTGGTGTTTATTCTAAAGGGATGGTATCTCTATTAAAATTGTAATTGGTATTTTTTCATACCCCTTGTATAATGATTTTTCAGTACTCGTACTTTTCTCTTTTTCTTGAATTATGGACAGTTAGGAGAAATTTGTTAGCAATTGGTTATTATAAAGAGGCACAAGCTTACTTATATGCAATTGCACTAAAATATACATCATTTCATTTCCTTCTTCGTTCAAATAAGGTTAATTTAATGAAACTACCTTAACGATTTTTGTATTTTATATCGTGAATATTAATAAAACCAGATGTTACGTTTTAACTGATCCATAAAATATTCATCGTCGCGTAAAACCTAATCGTTTTACATACATAAAATAATAAAACAAATCACAAATAAAATACATACAAGTATCCTCGTCAAACTAGCAAGACATAACGTTACTTTACTCTTTTCACCTGGAAGAGAAGTGGTATTGGCATCGCAAGACCAAGCTGAAGGAAGGCATGGCGATAGCATTTTGTTTCCACGGCATGTATCAAACACACCACGTCTAGTAACAAAACAAGCGGACTTAAACTCGGCGATGTGGCAACTGCGACCTTATTTTTTCACGACGTGGCAACGCCACAGAGTTACATAAGCAGCTGTGCCGGGTCGTATGACGTCAAGATATAAAATACCTACTAGACCTGCCAGCACGGCAGGCACAGCCAGCTTAGATATTGTGTGTAGGGTATTCTATGTGAACCGGTAACCATAGGTGATATGATAAGTTATGCGAAATTTATGCCGTGTGCTGTTGGGGTCCTCTTACAGGGTCGGCAATAAAAAAAGGGTGGTTCTCGGTCGTCCGTACGTATAAAATTGAGCGTAAAAACAGTTCTTAGTTTCTGGCATTTTGATACGAAAAGTTTACTTTATGGTAGGTAGTCGGTAATGTAAGCAAAAATAAATAATATTTAAAATTTCGAATTATTTGTTTCAATTATTTTATGTTCGCCAGTGGGATAGATGTTCCCCAATCTGAGGTGTTTTTTTTAACAAAATGAATGTATCTAGCAATAGTTTTTGCAAAAGTTTTTATAACTTTTTTATCATTGCTTCGTGAACTATGTTGGGTAGGAAAATATTTCGGTAATCGGACAAGGTGGTCCCTGTAAATCTACCCCCTTTATTACATTCATGTTTTAATAGTTTATAGGCGAATTTTGTATCATTTTTCTCAGATTACGAATTTGTTTACACATTTATCAGTACTTTTACACTATACAATGGGCAATAAAAGATTGTTTTAAGTGTTTTGAATATTTCGATTCAGTTCATCATTCCACACTGATATGCCATACTTGTAGTTTCATTTTTAAGCAACTTGGATAATTAAAAAGTATACCCTAGGTTGATATTTTATTATAGTAATGACAGGAGTGGAATTGTCAATTAAAAACTCTACCTACTTAATTCTTATTTTGCAAAACAAGATTTATGAATAATTTTTCTTTATCAAATATTTCAGCGTTGGATGAAATAAGTAAATTTAGCTCTATCAAATAAACCTTTAACTATGCCCTTTTTAATATATTCGTACATACGTGAATTTCTATTTTATATACGAAAGGAGTTTAAAATGTTGATAATACCCGGGGTGTGTCTCAAATGGTCTTAAACAAACATTTTATGTCAAACTGGCAAAACAATGTTTTTTGATTATAAACTATAATTTCTATTTGTGAGATTTTTGTTACCTGTTTAAGAGTGCGTTTCACAAAGTATCCAACTTAAATCTATAAATCGCTGTTAAAATATTTCTGTTAGTAATAGAGTCGTTCCATATGAAAACGTTTTAAAAAAAAATTTTGTTTTGCCACTGTTTTAGATTTTGCTTAAACTTTGTGAGAATCTTCTTTAGGGTTCCAAAGAAAGAAATCCACCGTCATTTAATTTTTGCATGCGTCAGTTCCCGCTTGCCCGAATTATAGCATTTAAAAAACGTCATTTTTAAGTTTTAATATTTTTGGCTGTAAAAATTTTTCTATTAAAGATATCTACACGTCCAAGATGGCATATCAAAGCTAAAAGATAGTAGCTTTTGTGCAAAGAATATAAATTCACACAATCAGTACCCCCGAAAAATATCACAGTGCTGAAAATACGTGTATTTTACTGATTTTTCGTGATTTTTTACTGACTCCAGTGTCTCGACTGTTGAATGCAAACGACTAATGTTTCTCAGAGATCAAGTGCACATATCATGGAAGAAATAAAACCTACAATTGACTCGTTCGGCTTACTCTTTATAAAAAAATCTGAGCGTGAACTTTTGAAATTTAAAAAAAATCGCATTATTTAGGCTATAATATGAATCTGTTGACTACGAGATAAAAACATGAAACTTACAGGATATTTAGTTCCTACCTTGAACTTCAAAAAGCCTGTAATGCTCGTTTTGTTATTTTCATCCTTTGTGCGTGTACAGGTGGTTTAAAAGAAGCAAAAATATCAGTTATTTGTTTATTTTAAAAATAAACTTAAACTAAGTACTTTTTGAAAAGTAACGCTGTTAATAAATATTACTACTAGCCGCAAAGCGCCCATACCCTACGATTTTTGTAACAATGACAATAACGTTAGAACAGTAGCGTTCTTGTAATTCGACACCGTCAGACGATCTATTAATGAGCAATTAAAATGTATTATAAATGTCTTATTTCTTCCACGATATGTGCACTTAATCTCTGAGAAATATTAGCCGTTTGCATTCAACAGTCAAGACACTTGAGTCAGTAAAATACACGAATTTTCAGCACCCTGTTATTTTTCGGGGGTATTGATTGTGAATTTATATTCTTTGCAGAAAAACTACTATCTCTCAGCTTTGAAATGCCATATTCAACGTGCAGATCTATTTAATAGAAAAAATTTTACAGCTAAAAATATTAAAGCATAAAAATGACGTTTTTTAAATGCTTTAATTAGGGAAGGCGGGAACTGACGCATGCGAAAATTAAATGACGGTGGATTTCCTTTTTTTGTAACTAAAGAAGATTCTCACAAGTTTGAGCAAAATCTAAAATACTTTACCGATTAGACGATTTGTGGTCTAGAGGTAACGTACTTGCCTAGAAACCTCGGGGTCCCGGGTTCCATTCCCGGCCATGGCCCTGGGATTTTTCTGTGAGCGAGATTAATCGTAGTATACTCGGATATTGGATGTATGTCCGTTGTCTCTTAATGTGCAACCCTCTCCCGCACAATGTCATTTAAGACATTCAGGGATAAACGGGGTTGTCATTCATTACATGTATTGTTATTATTATTATTATTATTATTATAGATCTGAAATATGTATAAAATTACACGGAATACTGATTCGTATTTTTTTATTATGTAATAGGAAATACGATTCATAAAATGACGCCAAACAAAATATTTCTTAATAATAAAAAAATACGCATCAGTATTGCATGTAATTTTTTATATTGAATTCATATGGTATTTAAGATGAATTATTTGTTTCTATTTTTTGTTCTCATCAATAGAAACATTTGAACAGCGATTTAAAGTTTTATGTTGGTAAACCTGGGGACGAGGGCGTGCTAATGCAGTTTTAATAGTTGAGGAAGGGCCCAGAAGTTGATGTGTCGAAACTTTCTATCAAAGATAAGTTTTGTTGTATCGCCTTCAGAACCACATCTCTTTTCTGTTAAAAAAATCTCCAGTCATATTACTACCGTTATTAAAATGACCTTCGGATTTCCTCAATAGGTTAATTAAATTGAAATACCTACATTCTAATTTGGTCTGTTTGTTTTTAAAGTTCATATTAATTTGAAATTGTCGTACGTCGTACTTATAAATTTTGTTTTACAAAATATAGATTTACATAAGGACTTTTACAATACATTTTTAGGTTATTTACATCAGTTCCTAGTAACATATTTTTTTCAGTAGAACCCATTTGCAAGACACGTGTTCGAGCTATTAAAAACAATTTAAGAGACCATTTATTAATAAAGTTTAAAAATGGTGTTGCAGCTGTCTGTATTGCCGAGGTTTCTATGCATTTATTTGTTGTTAAAGTCTGTCGAGTTAATACTAGTAACAAACGATAAAAATAAGCTGTAATATAGAACAATAATTAACCTTGATATGTGTATAAAGGTTTCATAAATAATAAAATAAGCTAGCGGGAGAATTGTTCAGTTAGCAACGGCAACGCTGTAAAAATAAGATGCCAACCTTACTCCATTTTATATTTTCGCTTCGGTGATTACGGTAAATGTGTCTTCTTAAGCTTAAACAACTGAAACTGAAAAAAATAATACATACTTTGTATTGTTTTTCACTGTAATTTATTATAATATAGACCGAAAAAGAAAACGAGATTGTATCGCAAAAATTGCTGAAACGTGTCACTTCTTTTTGATGTCGGTAATATCTAATTTACATTTCTTTGTTTTTAAAATATAAAACTGATTTATAAATTATAGGAATTACAAAAAATGTTCTTTAAAAAGATGTAGATATTATGCTTCGGTGATTTTACAGAAGAAAAAAAGAAAAAGTAAACTGTAATATGAACTTGATATCTTCGAGAATGATTTTAATTAACATTTTCCATACATATCTCGCTGGACAAAAAAACAAAAAGAATATTTTTGTGTTGATGTTAATTTTATAAAAAAAGTGATTCTGATTATATTGGTACATAGCAGGGTCTGGCGTGCCAGATATAAAAAGGTCACCAAAATATATTTAAACTACAACATAAGTTTATTATAAATATTTATTAAAGCATTCATAAAATGCGTGTTTAGTTATTGAATCTTCTGCCTACGGAAGATTTTTATTTGAAGAATGTATCGTCATTGTTTATTTTTATTTTTTTAAGTTGAACTCGCATAATAAAAGAGTTGATTTAATTAAAGTTATTGACGATTTAGTAGTTATAGACTATAATTCGACCCAACATATACGATACAGATAAAGCGAACCATAAACTTAAATTGTCAGACGTTTTAATTTGTAGATTTTTTAAAACAGATGCCCTTAAAGAAGCATTGGAGGATGGTGGTTTGATTTAAGTGAAAAAAAAAAAAGTAGTCACACTCAGAAAATGTGAGAATAAATTATAGAGCATATTCCTTATGCTAAATTAAGTTAAGATATAATGTGTTGTAAAACTCGTCATTCCAAAGATACATATAATAATATGTTGTAGGCTCGCCGAATCCCTGTATATTTTACAGGGTGTTAAAAGTTTATTTTAAAATTTACGTTATTTCCAAATATTTTAGGAATTGGTAAAGATAAATTTGCAAAGTAGAATTGTGTTTTTAAATTAAATATTAAACTGTATTCTAAGTGAAATTAATAAAATACGGCCAGGCGCGTTAAAAATATTAAAACAAAAAGCTTCATTTACTTGTGTTGCGTCGTCTTTTCACCCCTAACTAAAGTTGTGCTTTTGATCGATCAAAATCTTTTCGGTCAATTGATGTAACATTGGTCAAATTCTTCTATTTTTTTTTTTAAAGAAGTAGATAACACTGACGTACACACTCAGTGAGTGCAGTATACAGTGTTTTGGTGTTTCGTGGAAAACTATGTCAGTGTAATCTTCGCATCAAAGGTTCTAACCCATTCCAAGAAAAGAAGTAAACAGCATCACAGAATTAGCTTTGTCTTTATCGTTGTTTTTTTCCCTGATTTCTATGAAATAGTCCCATTATTTTGTGTGAGGGTTTTGTTAGTTTCCAAAAATTATCGATAAACGAACGAGGAAATCGAACTATAAATACACAGACAAACCAACACTCGAGAAATCGTCAGCTGTGTTGTGGGCATATTTGTATCGAGCGTATGGCATCCCAGAACCAGAAAAGCCGTACATATCGAGCGTATGTGATCGCAGCATTTCTGCAATAATGCGCCTCGTTATGAGGCTCCGTAAAATCGTTTAAAAGGACTTATTTTAATTTTGTATTTTAAAGTTTTCTGCTTAATTTTACTTGCCATTAAATCACATTTAAAATGTCATTACGGCCAGGTTCATGAGCCAAAATCCAACCTTGTAGTAAATGTAAATATCTGGTAAATCCATATTTATAATTATACTAAAAAAATAACCCGAACGTTAGAAATTGCAAGAAAATGCATGAGCGAGCTCTCGATATGAATCAACCGCTCACATTTTGTGGGTTTCTTTCTACTGCTATAGCATACTCTCCATACGAATTTTCTTGCTGTGGTGCATTACATCGCGCATCGCGTCAGAGCGGCGGTTGCGGGATTGGCTAGCAATACACATCGTACCATTTTAGTCGGAATATAAAAGATTTTGCTCCGGTCAAAATCTGTAAATTGACCGAGATCAATTAATTGACCAACTGTGTTGTATATTGTAATTGATTGAGATACAAAATCCTGTATTTTGCCATTAATTATAATTTTGTAGCGTTAATATACTGATTTTTTTTAGAACACTTTTTTTATTTAAAATTTATATCAAAGTTGCTTATTTTTGCATGAGAAATGTGCCGTATCAGTTCCTCGAACATTTCTTGACACACTGTGGATGTTTAAAATATGATATATGAGTACTGCTTTTTTGATTTTTTGCATCCATTTGTTGTTTGGTATACATTTTTTTTCTACGGATTTTTATTGATTTTTTTTTGAGCTGGATAATTAATTTATAAAGGTCAGCCGGGCTTTAAGCCAGAGATCGAGAGATTCATTGTGGCCTGTCAGAATAGTGTTATCAACACCATGATCTACTGTAGCCGCGTTTGGCTTTTAGAGTTTTCTGATATTAATTACAGGACGTACCATCAGGTGCCGGAAATGCTCCTCCACTTTCAGCATGTATGCGATTTCGTCCTACGTCCACCGACATAACGGTGTTACGAGTATATTACCACCTAAGGCACTCGTATGGGGCAGACCAAACACCAATGCTGCCTTACGTCCCCGGAGATATTGAGTCCGTGTCCTGAACGAGAAATTCTGGATATACTGGAAGTTCCCGATGGTCAGGCAAATCCAAGCTATTAAACCTGACATATATCTCCTCGACCATCAAACTAAGACGGTGTATGTAATCGAATTTTCGAGAAAAACGTCACCTAGAAGCAGTAAGAAAAAACGAACCAAATATCGCGATCGCCGATACGATCTCCAGGTGCTGTACTTAGGCTACTTGCTCAAGATGGTCGTCCGTGGTGTATTCGGAGTTATAAAACCTACGCTGCACTCGGACCTGAAGACCATACTGGCCTGCCAAAAATCAGCCGAATGCAAAATGCGGTCATTCTAGGTTCTCTTTATCTGTTTAGGGCACACGATTCTGGTATCTACAGTCATTAACCCTGCGGAATATGGAGAGTGAGTGGTTGTAGTTAAATCGCCGGCACCACTCCCGTGATATGTTGGCGTCAACGGATTTTGACTATTCAAAAACTAATTTACAACTGACAATAAAGTTAAAGATATAAGTAGTAAAAAATAAATTGTTATCACCCGGTAAAACCTGATACTATGTTACATTGCAGCAGCCAATTGACTATTTTTATTCGGCGTGATAATACTATAATAAAATGTACGTAATTATTTTAGACCAATAAATTATAGCTGGAAAGATTTCTCTTGGATAAAAGGTCCAATGTTTAGAAAAAGTAGTCTTTCAACTTGCCGACGTTTTGGTAAATTTATTACTTTCTACGGATCAATTAAAATTTAGTTTTCATCGTACGGCATACAAATACATAAAATAGCAAGAAAATGCAGATATAAATTTTGTACATGGTTTCAAAGATGATATATAAAAAACCGCTGTCAATTACTTGGGGATCAGAACATCCTCGCCGAAGTAAAACTCGACGTGTGTGTGTGGAGTTGATAATAAAAGCAATTTTTGACGTTTCAAAAAAGTCAATTTTTTGACGTTTCAAAAAAGTCACATTTTGACGTTTTCACAAAGTCACTTTGACGTTTCAAAAAAAGTCAAATTTTTTGACGTTTCAAATAAGTCACATTTTTTGACATTTCAAAAGTCACATTTTGACGTTTAAAAAAATTCACATTGGTGGAATGTCACTAATATTTTTTTTTAGACATTGGGACCGATTTTGCTTATCAACGAACTCGGTCTCTTCCTTGACCTTGAGAATATGTGTACCAAATTTGAAAACTTTATCTCAAAACCGTAGCTGCTATCGCGAACCATACAGACAGAAAATTTTTTCTGTCTGAAATTTTGTGTATCGCCATAATTCGTCGAGATTCGTCCAGAAATGCAATAAAAATTTTCAAAATTTTTTCACGAATACATAACTTCCTCACTTTAAGGGATGAGGAAGTAATATATGTATCGATATACCTAAGTTTTGTCGTTTTATTACTTCCTCGCCCCTCAAAGTGAGGAGTTATGTATTCGTGAAAAAAATTTGAAAATTTTTATTGCATTTCTGGACGAATCTCTTATTGAATTGTATTTTATTTGCCAGTTGTGAAGCGAATCTATTCGCTTCCATCCATGTGTTACTGTGGCGCCCTCCTATCATTTAAAATCGACGGAGCTGTATTGAAATTTCTTATTTGTAATGAATTGGATAAAATTTGATCATTGTCATGGAAGTTTGTGCCATTCATAAAATTGATAAACGCCTACATTTCAATCTGATTTGAGTATAATAATATCACCCTTTCAAAGTTTCTGCCATCGAACGTCACGACGCCCTTACCGTAATTATCAACATTGTTAGTCGCTACGAGTATCTATTCGCTGATGTTTATAAAAATTTAATATCGTTTTTAGATTCCCAGTAATTGGCCTAGGAAATTTTAGCTGCAATAAATACCCTTATACAAAGTGTCCAGAAAATATACAGGGAGTCCGGAAAATATAAGCAAAAAATTCAGGAGAGATGATTCTAAATCTACTTATAAAAATAATGGTACAAGTTCATATATATATACAGGGTGATTCTAAATTGAGTACCATAAATTAAACAGAGTGTAGATAAAGTCGGAATAATACGAAAACCTAAATAACTTTTTTTCCGAAAATGCTACCTTAACAAGATACAGGGTGTTTAATGGTCGACTAGCTGATCACTAGAGCTGTCCGAGGTCACCTGGCCGACAGAGCCGTCATATGACTCATATGTTTACATCATATCATAATACTTGAATAAGTACAGTAAATGGAAATAAATTTTAACAATAATGTTACATTTTATAAAAATTTGTATAAAACTCACCCTTTTAAGCAGATTTATGAAGTAGTTTGGTTGTCGTCATCACAAAGTGGGGAAGATCTATAGTATAATAGCATCAGGTATGTTTCTACAGCTGTCTCCGTCAGCGATGTTCGCTTTGGTGAAAAAATATGTTTTGCATTTTGAAAATGACCATTCAACATCTACGGATCTAATACAGGCATAAGTAAAACAATTAATGCATCTACCTCTGGAAAACATTTTCGAATCGTTTCTGCCACAAGATGTAACGCATGCACTTTATACGTAACATGTAAAAACCTACAATTGTCTCTTTGAAAAGAACGGCCTACCATGCGCATTGTTGCAGCACCATCAGTCACAAACATCAATACTTGACTTGTTGAAAGTTGAAATTTTTCGAATGTCTCCAACACCCCACGCGTAATTATTTCGCCAGTACACGCAGTTAGTCTTTTACTAGCTAGTAAAAGTGGAAATGTTAGTTTAAGAGGGCCCAGTACACGTACTATAATATTTAAAATAGAATTTTTTTTACAATCTGTCGTCTCGTCAATACATAACCAGAGCCGTGTATTTTTTAATCCACATTTAATCCTATTTACAATGTCTTCACGAACAGCTGGAATATATCTACGTAACGATGTACGACTTAGTAAGTTCACCTGGGGATTGTATTTATTCCAAAACTTCCGAAATGGTTGTTTATCCAGTATGTGTAGCGGAATATTACAGGCTATTAACATTAACAATAAATCAAACATAAACTGAGTTGTCAAAGGCATGCCATTTTTTTTATTTTGATGTTGCACGGTGTTGATATGACGACGACAATCTGTTTTGTGCCAGCACATTAAGTCTTGATTACAAACTTTACAAATTATTTTGCATCCGTCATAGAATAAATCCGGAAATTCACAGATAAATTTATTCACTGTGTCCGCGTACGGTCGTTTTTTACCCTTTGGCGCGTTTGACATGTATAATTTATAGATACAACCTCACGCATCAACCTTTCAAATAAGACTGCAGCGTAAATCACTTCTAAATCGGCACGTGTGACGCCATCGCAAGACCGTGGCTGTACTCCAGCCACCTCGGACAGCTCTACTGATCACTCTTACTAGTATCTTTTAACAGAGTAAATCAGCGGATTCATTTTTTGTATACAACAATTACTTAGAAAGAGCAGTAATCAGACAAACTTTCAGTGCATTCTAACAATCCAGTGCCGTACTAAAAGTGGTCGTGTGAAATTTTATACTCTAGAAATAAATTGCTGTTAGGTTTTTTATTTTTCTTTGAATTTTCGTAATCCTTGACTCAAACACTACTAAAAAGCTATACTTGTTTAATTTGCCCAGGGACGTCCGTTTTCGAGATATTCTCAATTACATGTCGCAGCAACCGTCGTTATGTGAAAAACCAATTGGAAGAAAAAATATAAGGGTGCCTGTGAAATTTGTTCTTGTGTCAAGTGTCATTTTGTTACTATTTAATAAATTTACTTGCCATAAAATCAGTGTGTAAATAATACTAATTTATAAAAATGGCAAATTATTCTTGTGCAAAATACACAGATATGCTTGTAATATTAGGAGAATGTCATGGAAATTTGGCAGCAGCAACAGCTACATGTTATTCAGAAAAGTTTGCCAACAGAATCGTTACAAATCGTAGGACTTTTTTGTCAGTCGAACGTCATTGTCGTGAAACTGGCTATGTTAAACATTTGAACAAACGACCTGCATCAACAGTTGAAAGGAGGAAGATGTTAGAAATTTTACATAATAATCCCACCGTAAGCACAAGACGGTTAGCAACTCGTACAAATATTTCTCAGTCCGTTGCCTGGAGAATTGCTAGGGAACAGCAGCTACACCCTTATCATTTAAGGCAAGTACACGATCTGAAGATAGAGTAGCATGTGTTGAGTTTTGTGAATGGTTAGTAGATATGCGTAATCGTAATCCCAATTTTATGTCAAGGATCATCTTTACTGATGAAGCAACTTTTACCAGAAATGAGATTTTCAACATGCGCAATTCACATGTTTGGGCAGAGGAAAATCCACGTGCAACTGCCACTCATTACCAACACTCATTTAAAATAAATGTTTGGACTGCTACACTGGGCAATAAGATTCACGGGTATTACATATTTCCTGGAAATTTAAACGCAAATTTATATCATGAATTTTTGGAAAACACTTTTTTTTATTCGTACAACATATTCCACTTAAAACTAGGCGCAGACTTTGGTTCATGCACGAAGGCGCCCCGCCGCATTATGGCAGACAACCTAGGCAATGGCTTGGTGGTCATTTTCCAAATCGATGGAATGGTTGTGGAGTTGATGCTCCTATTCATTGGCCTGCACGATCTCCGGATTTAAATCCGTTAGATTTTACTGTTTGGGGACAAATTACAGACAACGTTTACGAAACCCCAGTAGATACTGTAGAGGAATTGAGACTAAGGGTAGAAAATAGTTTTGAACAATTATCATATCAACCAGATTTGCGCAGAAGTATGTTTTCTTTAGAGACGCGTTTGCGCGAGTGTATACGTGTCAATGGAGGACACTTTGAACAGTTGTCATAGTCTTAATTTTAATTAATCTGTGTTTAGGTAATAAAATTTGTTTCTTTTTTGTATTTGCAAAATAGTATTTCACATAATGACTAATGCTGCGACATTGAAAATATCTCTAAAACGGACGCCCCTGGACAAATTAAACAAGTGCACCTTTTTTTGTAGTGTTTGAGTTAGGGATTACAAATATTAAAAAAAAAAATCACGATTACTATGCTTCTTTATATTAGGTATAAGAAAGTAAAAAAGCCTAACCGCAATTTATTTCTAGAGTATAAAATGTCACATGACCCCTATTAGTACGGCACTGGATTGTTAGAATGCATTGAAAGTTTGTCTGATTACTGCTCTTTCTAAGTAATTGTTGTATACAAGATACAGGGTATCTTGATAAGGTAGCATTTTCGGAAAAAAATTATTTAGGTTTTCTTATCATTTCGACTTTATCTACGCTCCGTTTAATTTATTGTAATCAAGCTAGAATCATCTTGTATATATATGCGGCTGTTTTTTTCAAAAAACGGTTGAATTTATCGGTTTGAAACGAGGACCTTTCTATAACATTTTTTTAATGACTTTTAATAATAAATTATTAAATTTTGGAAAAAATTATCAATAAAAAAGTTGTAGTCTGATTTGTGGCCAACAATGGGGCTTAAACCCTTTAGGGTCTTCTAATTTTTATGAATATTTTTGTGTCGGGACAATTTATTATGTATCACAAGTGGGCCAAATTTGATAGACATCGCCTGACTAGCGAAAAAAGTTATTTTAATTTGAAAAAATAAACTTTAAGATTATGTAACCACTAATATTGAGATTTCTGAAATCGGTTATATGAACTTGTACCATTACTATTATGAGTAGAATTAATAAGACACAGTATTCAGTATTTAATGCAGTGGTAAAAAATATCTTAATCTTTCTGACTTTATGCCGTTTCATTAATTTAAACTTTTGCTGATATTATTTCGATAAAAATTATCATCTTAAGGGCTACAGTCAAGAATCTTACTTAAAAATACAATTAAATATATGGAAATAAATTCTTTAAACAAAATAAATTAAAATTAAGGCTTGACATCATTTCCAAAAAAATAACAAAATATAATATATAAACAACATATCTACACATAAATATAAACAAACACTTTAACAATCGACATCCAACCAGACACTGTAAACAAGCAATGCAGATTAAAATATTTATCGATATAACTTTTTTATTTTATAAGTTAAATATTTTTGTACTGTGCAGTTTTTTATTTTTTGCTCTCGAGTTTTACCGTATATGGATGGATTGACATATATGTCTTAAAGTAATAAGTAGAGTTGGCAAAAATGCGCCGCAGGACATAGCCGTACGCACCATAATTAGTGTAAGAAAAGAAATTAACTAGTAATAAAAGCAATAAACTGTTACAATTTATAACAATGTATGCACAACTTACCCTCTTAACTAGCTTGGTTATCACAAACTGGAAAAGATGTGTAAAAACTTTGCAGCACATGTATGTTTCTATGGTTGTCTCCGAGAGTAATGTTTGATGTGAAAAAATGCTTATATTTTGAGAATGACCGTTCGACATATATTGATGTAATACAAGCATACTTAAAATAGTCTTTGAACTTACTTAACGGATCTGCAGATGCACCATCAGTATCATCACAAATTTGTCTTAATCTGGTAAAACCAGTGTCTTGCTTTAACACACATGCGACTTTTCTCCAACGGGCTCATTTTTTTGTGTCACCTATAGTGTGTAGCAGTAGATTTACTTCGTCCACTATTTGCAGTGACTCCCCTAACGACAATGCACTGTTTTGTAAGTTTTGTATGGCGTCATGTAATCCTTTATAGTTCTTGTGAATAGTTTTTAAAGCTGTTTCAACAGAAACATCTTCGAATTTTGTCTGGCTTTCCTTAATAGCAGCAGCCTCGTCTGGATTGAATTGTAGTATCACAGTTTTTATTTGTTGTAAATATTCAGCATAATAAAATGTTGCCTCCAACCATGTTGCCCAACATGAAAGAATCGGCTGTGGTGGTTCGGGAATACCGGGACACTTGCTATGAAATGCGCGAAGACGTTTAGGAGATTTAAGAAACACTTTTTTAGTACTTGCTATTAATGCATCTACCTCTGGAATACCTTGTTGAATAGTTTCTGCCACAAGGTGTAAAGCATGCACGTTACACGTAACATGTACTAACCTATAACCGTATTCTTGAAGAGATCGGCCTACTAAACGCATTGTTGCGGCACCATCGGTCACAAATATCAACACTTAACTTTTTGACAGGTCAAATTTTTCTAACGTCTCCAGCACCACCCGCGTAATTGTTTGGCCAGTACACTCAGTTAGTCTTTTGCTAGCTAGTACCGGTGGAAATGTTGGTTTAAGAGGGTCCAGTATACGTACTATAACATTTACAATAGAATTTTTTTTACAATCCGTCGTCTCGTCAACACATAACCACAGCCGTGTATTTTTTAGTACACATTCGATTTTATTTACAATGTCTTCGCTTACAGTTGGTACATAGTTACGCAACGTTGTGCGACTTGGTAACGTCACCTTGGGATTGTATTTATTCCAGAACTCCTGAAATGGTTGTTTATCGAGTATGTGCAGCGGAACATCACAGGCAAACAGTATTAAGAGTAAATCGAACATAAACTGTGTTGTCGAAGGCATGCCATTTTTTTTTAGTTTTATGTTGCACAGAATTTACGTGACGTTTATAATCACGTTTGTCCCAGCAGATCAGGTCAGTCTCGCACACCTTACAAATTATTATAACACCATTGTAGAATAAATCCGGGTATTCACTGATAAATTTATTCACTTTGTCAGCGTATGACCGTTTTTTTACCCTTGGACAGGTCTCACATACATTATTAAATTAATATCAAGAATAAAATACAAAAAATAAAATTATCAACAATACAACGGAGAGTAACAAATTACGTTATTGACACCTCGACGCATAACAGTAGACTAAAATAGTAAACAAGTCTCGTTTACGTACTTGGTTATTTCTCTACCTGGCACCGCCCATGATTTGCGGATCGAAATACCCAACTCTAGTAATAAGTGAAGAATAAAAAAAAACAAATTAATTTACTTAATACATATTTAATGTTGCATCCAAGGCTGCATCACATAATACAAAAATGTACTAAAAATGCAGTGTGGTTCATATTTTTCAAGACAACCACGTGTTGAGAAATGAAAAAAATCATTCATTCTTTTTCTATTTGTGGAACAATACTAAATTATTTACTTGTATTTTTTAACTACTGATATTAGTAATTTAATTTGTTATAGAATAATGTCGCTAACGACCGCATAAATCACACTGCTCCAAAAATCTAAATCTTCCTCGATGATCCTTCTCTATTGCATCTGTTCAAATTGGATTCGATAGAAAATATTTTTAATTATTATTAGAATGCCTGCTTAGTTAATCTCTAGGTACTCCAAGAAATGGCTTTATCTATAACAAAATAAATACGTTGTCTAAATGATCCAACCGTGCCATATGATCATTGGGACAAGCAACAATGTGCACATTGGATTTCCAAATCAGAAGTTAATCTGATGATATATAACCAGTATTACAGAAAGACACTTCATATAAAAAAAACTTTAACTTGTTTCTGCCTTATATTGCTTGACCTGCACATTACGTACCGAGCCTTTTACAATTTTGAAGTCATCCTTTAAAGGTCTTATGTGAAATGACTCGATTCGACTACATTGTATCCCCTGCTGCTTAGTTTGTCTTTTTCTTTAAACACTTTAACACAAACGGCTTGACTTATTAATTTATTAATGTGCGGTGAACAAAAACCTCGACAAAATAATCTAAAACTATAACCTTACATTTTCATTTTCACAGGCGAGAAATGTTTTAAACAACATCGTAAGGATATCGAAAGAGAAATAATATGAAGGTATTAGTTTTTTTCTTAGGTAACGATTTCAAGGTAATTTCACAGTCGGCTTTGATTTTTTAAATGGAATAGAATGAGGTAATTTTTGGGTTTCGATATAACGTAAAATTTTACTTAAAAATGGTTCGTAACTTGATTTATTGCATACATGTTATGGTATTTTTGAAAGTCTTCAAACGTTTTTTATTTTGTGCACATCTAATGGAATATTGATTTAATGACATTTAAAATATATTTCCCCTCCCAGCAAACATTTTGATTTAATTTGACTTCGACACTACCTAAATTATGTATAATAAATTTAGTCGCAAGATTGGAATTAAACATACATATTTAAGTAAAATTTACGTCGACGCAACGTAGAATCGACATAAGTGGAGAATAAGACAACGTCGAAATTTAGTTAAATTGACTAAGATAGGTAAAATTACATATAAATCTTCCTTGTAGTTGCACAATATATTTGGTTACTAATACGTATTTAGGTACATTTGACTTCATTTCGACGTCAATTCGACATCGAGTTGACTAGTTTTAAGTAATATCTATGAATTTGTGCGCAGATGGCAAATGATTCCTTGTAAAGGAAAGAAGAATTTTATACTTATTTGGTATTTTTCTCTATAAGTAATAGCAACATTGTTACTGTCATCTACAAAATTGAAAAGACACCTTATTCATCGTAAGATAGAAAATAAGTGAATGTCGGTGATAAAAATAAATCCAATTTAATTGCATAGTAAAGAAGTTCCCGGTTGTTGAAATTAATGCGCCGAAAATTTTTCTGTGCATATTAGCAGCTGTACTTCGAAAGATAATCATGCGCCTCGAAAATATTTATTAATATGAAAATTCCTATTGTCAAGTAAAAAAATTACAATTATAGTTTGAGCCAAAATACTTGTTGAATATGACATAGCAAATAGAATTATGTATTTTTTAACTTTTTCATCAGTTTGTTTCAATACAAACCAAAAAAGTAAATGTTACCTAATTATACTACCTATTTCGATTTTAATAGAAATTTACCTTTAAGGTAATTTGTGGTAGGTTTTTTAGTTGTTTTTCCCTTGCTGTCTTAGTTAAAAGTATCTTTAGCAAAATAGTGTATAAGGTAGGTTTATTGGTATTATTTACGTAAATTTAAATATAATGTAAAACCAATAGGTAAATTTCTATGGGAAGTGTATTTTTCTAGTCAATTTTACGTCATAACTACCTCACTAAGTAAATTCGTCTTTTACCAAATCGAGTTATAGCTAATTTTATGGAAAATATTTGTTGGGCTTATGCAGACCGAAAGGTTTCGTGTCTTACAAGGTGTTAAATAATTAACTAAATTGGAAATGACGCTTACGTTTTTGCTGTCTCTATAAGATCAATAAATGCAGTTGTCTGGGAAAAGAAATAACGTATTTAATAGCAAGTAACGGTTTCCATATTTATTTCAAGGAAATTGACTATTCTTACCTTTTACTAGTTTGCGTTTCAGTGCGGCCTTCGTTGAAATAAATAAATAATAAGGAATCTGTTACACAAATTAATGTTTTTATTGTTTTGTTACTATCCAGTACAAAATGCTTCATTTTACATAAATTTTTGATTCCTACCTGGTGATTAATAATAATTTTTTACACCGATGTAGTCGTCTTGTTTGAACATATCCATAATTTTAATTTTATTAGTCATGTAATAATACTTTTGGTTTTATTGGTGTAATTATTATTTTATGTCTGGCTGTACATAATACTGTGAGTTTTTTTTTGTTTTATAATAACAGGATATACGATAACTCACTAAATTCGCAGAACAAGTATGTTTAGTCGCAGATCAGGTAATTTGCCAAAAACAAACAGTTTAAGCCAGAATGCTTATTCTTATATAAATACTCTTTAGCAATAGGTATTTCACATCAGTTTATCTATATTATAAACTTTAATCCCTTTCCTAGTATGTACTTTATTAAAAGTGGAACTCTTGTATTTTAGATAAAATATACAAATCGTTTAAAAATTAATAGAATAGTAAATAAATGTGCACAAGAAAATATGAATTACATAAGAGTAAGAACGAAATATAACCAATCTTTAGTATGTAGGTATAACAATTTCTCCCCCTTTTTAGGTTATGACTGAGTTCTAAATAGGGCTGTCAAAAATGTTCCGTGGGACAGTGGCGTACGCGAAATTAACTAATACGAAAAACAATAAACTGTTATAATTTATAACAATAACACAACGGATCTGGGGCTGCACCATCACATATTTGTCTTAATTTGGTAAAACCGGTGTCTTTATTTAACACACTTGCGAAGTTTTCTTTAACGCGCTCATTTGTTGCGTCACCTATATCGTGTAGCAGTAGATTTACTTCGTCCACCATTTGCAGTGACTCCGCTATCGACAACGCACTGTTTTCTAATTTTTTTATGCTTTCATGTAATGGTTTATAGTTCTTCGCAATATTTTTTAAAGCTGTTTCATCGGAAATATCTTCGAATTTTGTCTGGCTTTCCTTAATACCTGCAGCCTCATCTGGATTGAATTGTAGTATCACAGCTATTATTTGTTCGAAATATTCAGCATAATAAAAAGCTGCCTGCAGCCATGTTCCCCAACGTGTAAGAAGCGGCTGTGGTGGTTCAGGAATACCGGGACACTTGCTATGAAATGTACGGAGACGTTTAGGAAATTTAAGAAACACTTTTTTTGTACTTGCTATTAATGCATCCACCTCTGGAAACCTTTTCGAATAGTTTCTGCCACAAGATGTAAAGCATTGTCACGGCGCCATCAGTCACAAACATCAACACTTGACTTTTTGACAGTTCAAATTTTTCTAACGTCTCCAGCACCACCTTGGTAATTGTTTCGCTAGTACTGACTTAGTCCTTTGCTAGCTAGTAACAGTGGAATTATCGGTTTAAGAGGGTCCAGTACTCGTACTATAACATTTAAAATAGAATTTTTTTACAATCTGTTGTCTCATCAACAGATAACCACAGCTGTGTATTTTGTAATTCACATTTCATCTTATTTACCATGTCTACGTGTACAGTTGGTAGATAGTTACATAACGTTGTGCGACTTGGTAACTTCACCTGGGCATTGTATTTATTCCAGAACTCTCGAAATGGTTGTTTATAGAATATGTGCAGCGGAACATCACAGGCAATCAGCATTAATAGTAAATCAAACATAAACTGTGTTGTCGAAGGCACGCAATTTTTTTATTTTTATGGTGTACACATTTACGTGAAGTCCACAATCACGCTTATCCCAGCACATCAAATCTTTCTCGCACATTTTACAAATTATTTTAGCACCATCATAGAATAAATCCGGGAATTCACCTATGAATTTATTTACTTTGTCAGCAAATGACCGTTTTCTACCCTGCGTACGTCTGCCATGCTTTCTTATTAAGTTAATATCAACAATACAGTACAACAATTAAAATAAAAACACAAAAACAATATGCAATACGGTCAAATGACAACGTGTACACAACTCGAAAGCTAATAATAGACTGGACTGGCGAAAGAGTTTCGCGGTCAAGGTGAATGCCGGCGGCAGTAAGTACATCTGTACTCTACGAGCATGATACACAGAAACGATTTGCAGCTTTAGTTATAAATTCATCACATAATAATAGTAATAATTATCATTAATGTACGTAAAGCAAGCAAATATAATTTATCTTTTTTTTTTGTTAGATTGGCAAATCGTTTATTGGGTAAATCCACAACTAAATGAGGAGAATGCTTACTAAGCACAATTATTTGCGAAAATTGAAGCTGCTATTTGTATGGACTTTAAGAGCGCGAAATTCAAAAATAATGTGGCAATTATAACGGAAAGTAGTTTTAAGACATGATTTGAAACTAAATCTTTTTAACCGCTCATAAAAGTGAATCGTATACTCATTTTAACCAATTATAACATGAGAATAGCAGAGTTTTATAAGCTAATGCGCATTTATTATTTTGATAAAAGCTAACTAAGAAAGAGTAGAAAAATGTATATGCCTGTTTCATATAATAAATCGCTTTCCAATAAATCTTAGCTATCTCTGAATAATTTCACTTTATCATATGAAAATTATTGTCTGCAAAGATGTTTGTCAAATCAAAACATTACATGTTCTGGCGACAAATGAATCTTAATCATAAAATGAAACATAGACAATGTTGGTCTTTCTTTATTTTGTGGTATCTTCAATGCATATAAATGTAATGTTATGGCAAACATCTTTGTAAACTTTATTACAATACTTTTCTAAAACGTTGCCTTTAAAAAAAGTTAAAAAATAGGTCGGTTACGTTTGTTTCAATTTTCTTGCATAAGGTACTTTTTTGTTTTAAAACAACGCTTTTTTAAATTTTATTTTGGTGAAGATAGAGCACCAAATTACACGTTTTTATATATCTTTTTAAGCCTGAAGATATATTTGTCCTGTATATCAAAGGAAACAAAAAAAAAAAAAAAATCATAAAACACACCACATAAATTAGACAACCCCCAAACCAAAGCCGAAGCTGCTCGCGCAGTGGTTACACTGTTGAAAAAAACGCAGACACACACAACCAAACTCTTCGACTTTGCCAGAATCGAAACCGGGAATTGAACCCGGGAGTCGACAGGCAGTAAACCAGCTACGTGTGTCACTTAACGCTCTGGCTACCAAGCTCGGTAACGCAGTGGACCAAATAATATTTCGATATCTACTTTTTTCAAGGCAGTTTTCATCTTCGTAAATTATTTTACTAGGAATGTTTCCGGATACATTGCCTGGGGCTCTTTTTAAGAAAATCAGATAGGTATATTCATATATATATATATATATATATATATATTCTTAAAGGAATTTTTCATCAAACTGAAAATCTGAAATTTTCCAGTTTTGCACAACCCTGGATTTTTCAAAAAATAAAATCCAATATTTTTTACTTAAAGTATTAAAATTCTATGAAAAATCAATCATTTCTGATATAGCGATTCAAACGCACATTTTACCTTTTTTTTGATCAATTGTAAGAATACACGTTTAAAAAACACTCGCAATTGAGTTATTATAGTGTTTTATCTTCTACGTGCGTGATTTATAATTGCATTTAAAAATTACCCTTTCCATATCATGGTTCGAAATATTTAATAATTTTTTTGTCATCTAAAATATCTTTGAAATAAGAATAATTTAAATGCTAATAAAATTTTGAATTAATGATTTTAATTTGTTATCATTATATATATTTACATTTTGATTTAGTAAAATAAATATAAAACACTATTTTTTTGTGATATGAAAAAAAAGTGAGCGAATTTTGCCCAATAAAAAAATAAAATTTTATTCTAGGTCTTCTGAGAATTCTAAAAATATAGTTAGGTATGTGAACTTTCCGTCAATAGAGTGATTGTAGTTATTTTTGTACTTCGTAATCTTTTAATATCCACAAATCACTTGTAAAAATTTATCAAAAATGCGAAATAAAAATACAAATTGAAACGACTTTCACTTTTTTTAAAACAAGTGTTTGTGATCATCTCCCAAAAGTCCAGCCAAATGAAATTAGGCAACTCTTAGAACAAAATAAACTAGCTTATATTTGATTGGTCAAAGACCATCAAAATGGCTGCGCCCATATGTTTGCATGAGCAAACATATATGCGAATAGTACATAATCAGTCAAATCATTTAGGTCTAAGGGTAAATCGCCACCTATAATTAATTATTGATCAAACTTCAAACTATTCTGTGCATATCCACTAAAATTTCGTTGATGACGAACCGCTGTCAAAATTAAATAGGTACACCAAAACCAAAAGTACTCTATTTTTGGATTGATAAATTCGAAAATTTGTAAATAAAGTACTTTTTCAGAAATCAGAATACGATGATGATGATGATGAATAACGATTGATAATTTTATTTGTTGGTTGAAGGAAGGTACTTTTAATTATATTGTAGACCTGAAAAGAAAAACAATTAATTAAAACTGAATTTGATTGTGACCACAGTGTGATTGTGACAGACATAAAAACAAATATTGTTTTCAAGAAAATTATCTCGTGCAAATTTTAGTATTATTAAAATATTGCAGATATGCCTTTACACACATGTTGCTAACTTAAAATAAATTATTTAACTATAGGTGATAAACTGCATTATTTATTATTCTAATTTTTTAGAGATATTAATGGTGTATCACCTATTTGTGTCCTTTAATTATTGGATTGAAGAAATAAAAATTTCTTAAATAATGCTACGTTTTAAAATAAATTATACTTTTGAAGTTGTACATAATTGTTCATTAATTAAAATTTTTAATAGATTTTTTGTATAAATACCTATAATATAGGTTTATAATAGTGTCGATGTGATTGTTACCACCTATCGGATATAATACAATCCACCTTTTATTTTTTAAACATTAAAATTTTGACAGTGCCTCCGCCGCGGGCGCCATCAACTCAAATTTGTACGATTCGCTGTTGGCACTGACATAAATTTTCGACGGATATGTCAGTCATATTTCTCCAAATAATTTTTTTTAATAATGTATTTAATAAAAATTGTAGGGATCAAGCCGTGCACCTCTTGATCTGTAGCCAACATCAATACTCAGTACAATTTTATTGTAAAATTAACAATGCAGTTATTGTCTAATTTATGTGGTGTATTTATGTTTTTTTTATTTTCTTCCTGATATCTGCGCCCAGAGCCGGCCAAACACCCACGCGCAAGGTGCGCTGTGGCAGTAGAGATTGGATGGGATTACTCAAAGAGAAAACACCAATTATTTAATTACCAACCCCTATTCTAAACAGTCTTATTTGAATATACATATAATTAAAAATATCGATGATTATCATACATAAGATTTAAAATAACAGTTTATAATGGTTTCAACTTTTTTAGTAGTTGTAAAGTCAACAATTATTATTGTAGGTATGAAAAAATAAATCAGGGGATAACCCCTGAAAGTAATTCGAAGATAATGGCTTAATATAATACTTTTTAGATGATAATTACATTGTTTTCATTTTTAATTTGTGGCCATATTTTTGCAGTGATAGATTTTAAAATATTAATTATTTTTAATATAATATAAATTTAACACTGCACATAGTTTTCCACGAAACACTAAAACACCATATACTGCACTCGACGCACGTTTCGCCCAAGTTGGCATCATCTGGAGATTATTAAAACACCTTATGCCAACAATGTATCCTATTTATACCTAAAATATTGTCACGGTTCGGTGGATCGTGACCCACCAACTACTAAAGCGAGCTATTTGGATTTAACCCTCTGTCACTATTCATACTATTTTTACACTTTGTGATTTCCAATCTTTCAAATGCATCCAGCTGTCTAGTATTTGTTACATTCCTAATTAATCTTAAATTGCTAATATCTATTTTATGGTTGTTTTCAAATGCATGTTGGGCAACACTAGACATCTGTTCTACCATACTTGAGATGGACCATATGCTCTTTAAATCTAGTTTGAATTGATTGTTTAGTTTGTCCAACCTGCTGTTGATTACAGTTCTTACAGTTGTTTTTGTAAATCCCCGACTTTTCGTTTGTTTCAATTTTGTTTCTTGGATTGCCTAAAAGTTGTTGTAGTTTATGAACCACTGTCATACCTTTATCTTTAAATAAAAATCTTACCACGGGTGAATCGAGGATCGAATGGAATTGAGACAAATTAATACAAATTTTGATAATATAAATTTGAGGCATAGATATCAAGTTTAATTTAATTTTGATTCTTTTTGTTTTTTGTATACTTAAATATGAATAATGTAAATGTGAATGTAGGTACGTAATATTGTTGATATGATTGTAATTTTTTTTTGTAGAAGAGTAGGACTTTTTACGCGCTTTAAAGTGATGTGTCATGTCATAGATAAGATTGGGGGTGCTATTTGAAATTACAAAGTTGGGAGTGAAGGGATTGAATATAAGATTCAGTCAACAGTAGTTTCGAACTTGCCCCTCGAAACTTAAATCGTGTTTCTTTTCTCAAAATCGAATTTACTTCAGATCTAGTTATTCTAGCTGGTTTGTTTTGAAGTAAAAGCCACTGTACGAACATAATTTATAACGTGGTAATTATTTAAATTTAGTTTTTAATCTTAACTTGCCTTGGCAAACATGGAATATTTTTTACAGTATCTACAGTCGCAGTATTTGATTGCCTGCTTATTTTTATTCTTAAATAATTTTATATGCATAGGTCAGTCACCATTATATCAATATTACAACATTAAACACAGACCTAATGTTTTTTACGAAAAAAATATTTGGTAAACTCTCGATTATAAGCTATTCGCATATTCCTTATTATTCATTGCCATAACTTGCTTGATAAGATGATGCAATCATTAATTAAAAAATTTTTATACACAGATAAATACCAAGAGTGATCAACAGAGTATTTTTGTTAGTTTCTGCACTATCTCGAAAAATTAGTGGAATTTACAAAAAATTAGTCATTTAATTTAGACCTACTAGTTTTAACAGCGATTTTTGCTGAAAACACTATGGATTTTCAGATCATTATATGGAGAAAACTTTCCAAATCGTAGAATTTAAAAATGTCAAAAAATGTATCTTATTTATTTTTTAAAAATTTCGGTGGTCGGTTTGCTCATCATGATTTTGGGCCATTTTTATTCTAATCGGTAATAATAATGTATTTGTAAATCTTCCTTTCCGTTGAATGTGTGGTGTTAAAATTGTGTTGGATTTTGAAAAAAGAAACTATTACACTCTAGAAGTCTGGAGGACAATAAGTTAAACCATAGGAGGAGTTAAAATACTCTTATTCTTTTTAAATTCAGAACATAAGCTGAAAAATGTCCAACCTGTATGTCCGCGCCAATATCCATTTGGCATGATGACGGTCTCGGATGCTAGGGCCAGGCAGGACTATTGCCTTTTTACCCTAGTCATCGCTGTAGACCTGGACCGGCCTCGTGCAGGGCGGGTTAACTTACTTTACGAACGGCCCCACTCACAAATGTGAGCGGTGCCGAAGATTTCGGTCAACCTCCCTGGGTCCTGGCTGATGAATCCTGCTGGCTAGGGCCTCTTCTGGCGCTCTTCTGTCTTCGTCTTCTTTCTTCGCCAGCTTGTCACCCCCGGGGGTAGTCATCTGTCTGTCAGGGACTGTGTGGATATTCTGTGACTTGGGATTGACTGCCAGTACACAAAGTGGCAATTGACACATTGTCATCTGGATCATCGGACAAGGTGAGGATGAACTGTGTAGCTCTAGGAGGTGAAGGCCTAAGTGCTTTCTTAGCACTTTCGTCCTTCACGGAGCCAGGGGGACAACGGGCACTGGTCGGTTTACTGACTGGCGCCCGCAAGGTTTGTGGGAGGGTGGTTGGTCGTGTCATGTCTTTTCAGTGGGTTTGGTCCATCTGTAAGAAAAGGATTAGTTATACTTACCCGTTATCCAGTAACTGTACCTTCGGCCTCTTGTGCCTCGGTGCGTCGGCCGGATCATAGGAGGTGGCCTCCCTGATCAGCGGGTTCCTGTGCTCCTCAGCTAAGGTGTACAGTTTCTTCGCTCTATCCCGGATGATTTCGGTGACTGGTGTGTACTCCAGATCCCTGAAGATGTCAGCGTTTCTAACGTACCATGGTGCGCCCACCGCTGTCCTGATGGCCACGTTTTCCACGGCTTGGATCTTCTTCAGATAGGTCTTCGCTTGGTATCCCCATGCTACGGAGGCGTAGGTCAGCTGTGGTCTGATGAGTGCTTTGACTAGCAGAAGCTTGTTCCTCAGACTGAGCCTGCTCTGGTTCCCTACCATCGGGTAGATGAGAGCTCTCGTCCGTTTGGCCTTTACCACGATGGCTTCGGTGTTCTGTCTCCATGTCAGGCCTTTATCCATGATTACGCCAAGGTACTTGACGGAATCGTGCCATTGGATGTCCTCGCCGAACATGGAGACGTGTCCTGTGGGGGTTTCCTTGCGTCCTTTCCTGAAGAGAATCGTCTGGCTTTTCTCCGCGTTGACTGCGACTTTCCACTTGATACACCATTCTTCCAGAAGAGAGGCTGCCTCTTGGAGTCTTCTGGTGGCTGTTCTCGCACTCCAGGATCTGGCCGTGACGGCCGTGTCGTCCGCGTAGAGTGCCATTGCGGTGCCTTCGGCCCTTGGGAGATCAGAGGTGAAGACAGCGAACAGATGGGGTGACAGCACAGAGCCTTGGGGGACTCCGGCTTCCATCGGTCGATACGTGGACACACAGTCCCTGATCTTCACTCGCATCTGTCTCCCGTGCAGGTATGATCTAACTAGTTTGACGAGTGCAATGGGATAACCCATACTCATCATTTTAGCTAGTAGACCATCGTGCCAGACCCTGTCGAAAGCCTTCGCAACGTCCAGGAGTAGTGCCGCCGTGACCTGTCTTTGGTTGAAACCTTTGGTGACTTCTTCGGTGATCCTGAGCACTTGGAGTTCCGTACTATGTCCTGTCCTGTACGCGAACTGTTCATCCGGGATGATTTGGAGCTCTTCGGTTTCCTCTTCTATTCTTCTCAAGATGACGCGCTCGGCTACCTTGCTCACAGCTGAGAGTAGGCTGATGGGCCTGTAAGAGGAGGGAAAGAGTAGTTCCTTACCTGGCTTCGGGATGACTATGACGTCGGCCTTCTTCCACCTGTCCGGAAAGTATCTGAGCCTCAAGATCCCGTTGATGATATTCACCCTTTGCTGGGTAGCTTCTTTAGGGCGATGTTTCCGATCTTGTCACATCCAGGAGCTTTCCTCGGCTTTAAGCTCCTTAGAATCTCCTTGACCTCCTCTGGAGTGGTCGGACGGATGTGATCATCGTCTGGCAGGCGGAGCCTGTATGTCAGCAGCCACAGTAAAAAAACTTTCCCTACAAATATTAGTTTTTTTTGTACGTTATTCATTTCTCTTTACAAAAAATCCCAAATGTTTTTTAAGTTATAACCTTAAGCGACTTGATGAACTTAAAAAAAAATATTAAATACACATTTTATGATTAATGGTTGGCCGTGGAATGTTTCATGTTATGAACTGTCAAATAAGTTTTTGATAAGAGGTAGCATGTTTGTGAGTGGAAATTAAGAAAAGAAGAAAAAAGGAAAAATAATTTAATTTCGTTTTCATCTTATTGTTTATAATTTACTTCCGTAACTTTTTTTAACCCATATTAATTCTTGAATTTCTAATTATGACATGAAAGAGGCATTTACGGTTTCGTGCAAAAAAAATGAAAAACGTTGCTTAATATATGTGTTCTATCTATCGGTTTGTATAAAATTTACATAAATTAAAAATGTTTTGTAGCCGTATAATAGTAATATACATACATTACTATTATGGGTTCAGTTCAGTGAAGAAATTTTCATATTATCATCTAGAGAATCTACATACTTGCCAGAGTTTTTTGAAATATAAAAACTTTTGATTTAATTATCATAAATATACCAACTCAAATAAGTAGAGGTATTCCACCTTCATTATATAATTAATTACAGTATGTATTTAAGTACATATTTACTCTACCTTAATTTTATAAAATGTTGATAATTAGTTTGGGAAACGGTAGCAGTGATTAAGATTGAAGATTCGCAGTGACGTAGCGAGCTGTTTGGGAGTGAGGGGGGCAGTCGAAAAGTTACCAACAGAAAATGAAATAGAGATTACGAAAAAAATATCTACAACAGGGATGCGAGGGTCAGAGTTCACTCCATACCCCTCCCCCCGTAGCTACGGCACTGATAGTTCTACGAAATTACTCTTGTATTCCTTTTATAATGGTTACGTATGTACCTATTTTTGTACAGAAAAGGTTGGAAATGAAAACATGTATTAGCTGGCCGAGGTCACCTGGCCGACAGAGCCGTCATATGACTCATATGTTTACATCATGTCATAATACTTGAATAAGTACAATAAATCGAAATAAATTTTAACAATAATGTTACATTTTATAAAAATTTCTATAAAACTCACCCTTTTAAGCAGATTTATGAAGTAGTTTGGTTGTCGTCATCACAAAGTGGGGAAGATCTATAGGATAATAGCATCAGGTATGTTTCTACAGCGGTCTCCGTCAGCGATGTTCGCGTTGGTGAAAAAATATGTTTGTATTTTGAAAATGACCGTTCGACATCTACGGATGTAATACAGGCATAAGTAAATCAATCTGTGAACTCACTTAACGAAGTTGTAGATGCACCATCACAAATTTGTCTTAATTTGCTAGAATCAGGATTTTTCTGTAATACACTTTCGAATTTTTCACTAACGCGATTATTTTTTTGCGTCATTTATAGCCTGTAGCTGTGTATTTACGTCGTCCAATATTTGTAGCGATTCCACTAACGACAACGAACTATTTTGCAATTTTTCTATTGCGTCGTGTAGTCCTCTATAATTATTAATAGTTTTTAAATCTGTTTCAAGGGAAACGTCTTGAAAAGCTTGTCTGGTTTTCCCTAATAGCTGCAGCCTCGTTAGGGTTGAACTGTAGTATCACAGCTTTTATTTGTTGAAAATATTCAGCATAATAAAAAGCCGCTTTCAACCACGTTCCCCGACGTGTAAGAATCGGCTCTGGTGGTTCAGGGATACCAGGACACAGTCTGTGAAATGCTCGAAGCCGTTTAGGAGATTTGAGAAATACTTTTTTTGTATTTGCTATTAATGCATCTACCTCTGGAAAACATTTTCGAATCGTTTCTGCCACAAGATGTAACGCATGCACTTTACACGTAACATACGTAAAAACCTACAATTGTCTCTTTGAAGAGAACGGCCTACCACGCGCATTGTCGCGGCACCATCAGTCACAAACATCAATACTTGACTTGTTGAAAGTTCAAATTTTTCGAATGTCTAACACCACACGCGTAATTATTTCGCCAGTACACGCAATTAGTCTTTTACTAGCTAGTAAAAGTGGAAATGTTGGTTTAAGAGGGTCCAGTACACGAACTATAAATATTTAAAATAGAATTTTTTTTACAATCTATCGTCTCGTCAGTACATCACCAGAGCCGTGTATTTTTTAATCCACATTTAATCCTATTTACAATGTCTTCACGAACAGCTGGAATATATCTACGTAACGATGTACGACTTGGTAAGTTCACCTGGGGATTGTATTTATTCCAAAACTCCCGAAATGGTTATTTATCCAGTATGTGTAGCGGAATATTACAGGCTATTAACATTAACAATAAATCAAACATAAACTGAGTTGTGGCTAAAACACTTTGTTTGTAAGGCCAAAAAGCAGAGATAAAAAAAAATAAATAAACTGAGTTGTCAAAGGCATGCCATTTTTTTTATTTTGATGTTGCATGGTATTGATATGACGACGACAATCTGTTTTGTGCCAGCACATTAAGTCTTGATTGCAAACTTTACAAATTATTTTGCATTCGTCATAGAATAAATCCGGAAATTCAACGATAAATTTATTCACTGTTTCCGCGTACGGTCGTTTTTTTACCCTTTGGCGCGTTTGACATTATGTATAATTTATAGGTACAACCTCACGCATTAACCTTTCAAATAAGACTGCAGCGTAAATCACTTCTAAATAGGCACGTGTGACGCCAGCGCAAGACCGTGGCTGTACTCCAGCCACCTCGGCCAGCTTTAATTGATCTCCACTTTTTTAATTTAGCATTTTTCCAGGTTTGTTTTTCTCAAAAGTAACAGTTCTTGAACATTTACTAACATTTTGTAACAATGTATCTGTAGGGCGTTCTGTTCTGCTTTTAATTTACCATTGTTAATGGGGTACCCATTCTTGACATATGTAATTTGACCTTTTTGGTTTTTTTTTTTTCAGTATTTTATATCTACCTATTTAAGCCATTCAATATTTTTAAATGTCATTTTATAATATAGATCTTTAAAAATTTCTATTATTATTAAGCTAGATTAAGTGATGAAATAAGCAATTTGGATAAATTAGTAGCTGCTATTTGACAACCTACATAATATGTATAAAATATGGAAACTGCTAATGTATTTCATCATGGGAAAATTTTTAAAAACATAACCATCAAGTGGTAATATTTGAAAAAGCATTTGCAGACGTTTTTTGTTAGAACAAGATACAAAAATAACTTGATCTTGACTATTCTCAGAACTATTCCTAAATATTTCCTAAAAATAAATATGTTTGGTGCTATTAAATTTGAAAAACAGATAAAATTAAATGTTAAATAGGTACAGTATTTTAGATTTTTTGACGGGTTGTCCACAACTTTAACCTTGTTAAAAGAAAAATTAGTCCCTTGCATGTAAAATATCACAGAAGTCATCAGAATAATTGGTTGTTTATTTTAGGTAATTATTCAAAAACCACAAAATCGAAATTAACAAACCTTTCATTACCAAAGAAAATTCTATGGTACTGTCTGTTTTTTTTTCATTATAATTTTGAAAATACCTTAATTAATACTATTTATTTTCTCTCGCATCATATAGTTAGTCAGCCAAGCTCATTTTGTGTTATTTATTAGAAAAAATTGTTTTTTTTATTGTTTATTTACTACATTCATATCATCTAATACTTAGTTATAATAAATAAATAAAAAACCAGTTAGATAAGATCGAATGTGTTGTTTAAAACAATAATTTATTTTTCTGAGCGGAAACGGTTTGTTGTTTTTGAAGTTTATTTCACATTATGTTATATGGTTAACAGTCCATTTATTCTTGGTTACTTTACAATTTTCTAGATTAGAACTGAAAAATTCTAGGTATTTAATTTTGTATGTAAATTATTCGGATACAAGCAGTTTTGGCAGGTCACTTGTTTTCAAATATAAATATTATAAACATTTTTTTACCCACCTCACAGAATACCAAGACGATGAATGTTCTTATTATTATAAAGTGAATTTCATGGTCTGAGAGATTTGGTTAATGCCTTTCTTAAAAAAAAGAGGTAATGTAATTCATTAAGGTGCCTACACACACATGTACATATCTTAAGACAAGAACACGCGTTCATGTATGTCAGTGCATAGACAAAATTTCAGTTAAAAGCAGCAACAAGGACATGTTCGACGGATTTTAATTGAAATTTAGTCTACACACTGGCGCACATGAACGCGCATTCATGTCTTTAGGCATGTACGTGCGTCTGTAGGCACTTTAAGTATTAACTCTTGTCATAAATTCAAAGTATGAGTTGATGAAATGGTGAAAATAAAATGTCTGTCTTATTTATAACTGACGATAAAAACAGTATTTGTCATAGTAAATTTCAGATATAAATCAGGGTTATTAGAAGACCATACTAGTGGGGGTTCTTCTATTTTTATTCTATATGGTCGAGATTTGGTTAAACGTGGTTAAAAAGCCATACGTAACCGCAGTGCTAGATTAAGTTTTGTGGTATGAGTACGGGCGTTGACATGAATTGTCCTTCACACTTGGCTAATGGTATTCATTTAGAAAAAGGGCCATTTATGTCGTTGCATGATGTGCCACCTTGCTTGTGTTATATATACTTTATAGTCCAGGAAAAAGAGGTGAGAAGTTGACAGTAATTAGGTAGTGATTGTAAATATTTGGGAGTTCAGAATTAAAAACTGAGTATAATAATCCGAGGTTTCAGATCCGACCGATCGAACAAGTATGCAGAAAAGTTCAAAAACATTTTAAAAAAGTGCACCGTATATGTACCAAAAAAAAAGTTCACGATGGTATACATTTATCTTTATAGTTTAATCGTGAGCCACGTACAAGTTGCGTAATCAAAACCCGTGGCTCGCGGAAGCGGCTGTATTGACGCTCTTAGTTGTTTAGTTTATTGATGTTCATTTTGTCACTACTGAAAGGAGTCCAAAAAATGCATAGATATTATATGCAGTTTCATCGGGATTTCAGCAGAATTAAAATTAAAATATCTTGGAGATTATTTATCGTAAAGGAAAAAAAATGTGCAAAATGAGGGTCTTTTAATAAATGATAAATGTTATCCCGTGATATTTATTGAGTTTCGCCGTAGAAAAATTCATAACTAAATAAAAGTATAATTTTTATCAACCCCTTATATGAAAAATGTTTAACAGTGTTGATTTATCAAAAACTCTGTTAACTTGTTTGAAGATTTGGTGACAAAGAGTATATACAGTGTGACCCACTTTGAATGGAAACATCCCTGTAAAAAATGTGTTTTTTATCCGATTTTAACGGGAGTTTTTTAAACGATAAATCATCAAAGCCTTTACCTTCTGACAAAAATTTAGAGATTAGGTTTAATTTTCAAGGCCTATTATGATTTTTTTTTCAATGTCAAAAATTAACAAATTTGATTAGCGATTTTTTTATTGTAATTATATCTATAGCACTGGATTCAGTAACCTCTCAAATGGGTAAATCTCAAATTTCATGAAAAAATATTGAATAATAACAGATTTATAACAAAACAAATAAATGTAGACAGTATTTTATATGATTTTTTTCTAAAAACTCAGCAGCCCATGAAAAATAAATAAAAAAAGATAAATTAACCTGATAGGTTTAATAGCTAGTATGCCATTACATTTTTTAAGTATTAAAATTAAAAAATAAGTAATTTGTCATACACCGAGAATAAAAATCTAATAGTGTGCCATGGAAAATAATTTTTAAATGTCAAAAATATGCATACGTTTACAGGCAAAAATTGAGATTGTGCGCCTTACAGGAGATAATGACAGAACGTTGAGACAAATATGTGAAATATTTAATAACAGGCATCCGAATTGACCTAACCTCACTTAAAGTATCGTTTATAAAATAAACAAAACGTATTATAAAAACAGATGATGTCCAGAGACGACCCATATACGAACAAACAGTTTTAAATTATTTTAACAACAATCCAAACGCTAGTGTGAGAGTAGCCAGCTTAGATTTAAATTTACCCAGAGAAAATATTCACCGATGTCTTAAAAGAATAAGGTAAAACTGTTCAAACCTAAGTTTTTACATATTTGGACCTTGTGATGATGAAAACGGATGGAATTTTGCATGTGGGCTCAACTTAATAACACGACATTTTTTAAAAACTATTTTAGCGATGAGGCGACTTTTGCCACAGACGGGGTGGTATCGGCGCAAAATTCGAGGTATTAGGCTACAGAAAACCCAGAGTGGGCCATTAATTGTAAACGGCAATATTCTCAAAAAGTTAATGTTTGGTGTGGGATACTTCATGAAACAATCATTGGCCCTTTCTTTTTGAAGGTAATATGAATAACGTGGTGTTTTTACAATTTCTAAGAAATGAATTTTGGAATATACTACATGAACCTCCAATTCAAGAACGAGTAAATCTTGTACATTTTCAGTTAGATGGCAGCCCTGTCCATAATGCTAGAGTGGTTACGGAATGGCTTAATACTAACTTTCCTAACCGGTGGATAGGTCAAAACAGCCCGTTGATTGGATGGCCACCTCGGCCCCGGACTTAATACCGCTGGACTTCTTATGAAGTTTAATAAAATCTAAGGTATACAAGTCACGACCCGATAATAGAAGAATAAGACAAGTGTGTGAAGAAGTTTACCCCTAAAGAATGTCGTAAAAAACTTTTTTGACCCGTTTCAGTAGTTACAAACTGTACATAATAATTTAAACAACGTCAATGGAGCCGGTTCCACGCACCACGGGTTTCGTTCGAGCAATTTTGAGTGCGACTCACGGCTAAACTATAAAAGATACATATATACCATCTGGGACTTTCTTTTGAAGAATTTTATCCTTTACAACTTTGGTCTATAAATCTGTTACGGTTCTCTCAGCGTTTTGGGTGAAGGGCCGCGGCGCACCTTTTTAAAAATATTTTTTAATTATTTTGCATACTTGTTTGGTCGGTCGAATCTGAAACTTTGGATTATTATGCTCAGTTCTTAATTCTGAATAACTACCAAATATTTTCAATCACTACATAATTATTGTCAACTTAACATAGGAATATTGCCTGTCTTTCCTGGACTATCCGAGCTGTCTGTGGCCTGCCTTCAAATTTAAATTAGTCGATAAATCAGCTCATTAATTGGATGGATTGATACTACTGCTGTATATGAGTTTTTGCACGTGTTGCATGCTCCTTTTCCGTGTAAATACGTCTACGAATGTTCCAATACTCTGTCAGATATTTTTTTATATCAATAAAAAAAGTAAATTACATAAGATCTTACGGGAAAATACCAGCTAAAACCATAACCGAACCTCCATTATAGAAAATGTGACAAAAAATACTGCTCATATTACTGTCCTCAATATTCTAAAATAAAGCAATGTAAAAATCTAAAATCAAACCAAAAAAGTAAAATTTTAACGTCGTTTGTTGGTGTTTTATTTTATTTCATTTCATAGGTAACTAGGACCAAAAGTTAACATAATTTCTTTGGGAAATTTAATTTATAACTAGAGTTGTCCAATACGGTCACTTACTCACTCGAATAACGGGAGCATCTTTTAGAATTTTTAAATCATTTTGTACATAATGAGAATTGGATTTGTCTATACCTATGCTTTCAAATATGTTGCAAAACGTGCACGTCTTTGTGAACTCGACATCGTTGTATTTAATACATACTCGCGACGTGTGCAGAACCATGTCGCCCGTCAACTGACCATTAATGTTGGTATGCATAGTCGTTTTCCGGCGACTCGCTAGCTATCGCTCAGCAGTGAATGAATTTAATGTATGGAATACATCCCAGGTAACACTAATGCTCTTATTAAGATCTCCAAGGTCGCTTTAAAATTATACAATAAAACTTCGAATAAAACCAATGATCTTCAAGACAAGCTTAGGATCACCATAAAGCAGCTTCTAGCCAAAAAGGGCCCATCCTAAAAGGGTCTTGAAGACTAAATTTTAAAACTATATTAAAAACCATTTAGTTTTAATTTCATATTCTTAAAGAGTTCTTCAAGGCAACCTTAAATTTATGTATTAAAACGTTTTGCATTTAAAATAAAATTGCAGCAGACTAAATTGCCTTGAGAATCATTATAATTAATCCTAAAAGGGTTTTATTTTGTTTTAAAGTCGGACAACTTTATGCGTCAAATAGTTAAAACAACGGCAAGTCTCTAATGGGGCAGAGTGGTAATATTTTAAACGTAACGCATATAAAGCTGATCAAAAATAATATTCAAATGCAAACTATTCTGGTAAAAATTACCAACGGGTGGCACTTTTCTCACAAAATATAATAAAATACTTCTACATAACTCGAGCCACCAATATAATGGTTTTTTTATTATCTAAAAATTTTTTAAAAAATATCGTCAATTTTTATTTTGCATCTAAACATCCAAATGCATTTTTTTTATTAAATTGCATGTTTGGACACACCGTCCTTCAGTTACTTAAGAGGATGTAAAGCGCATATATTTCAATAATATTTTTTTCTTTGGCTATTGAAAATATTCATCATGGCGCGTCTGTATCTTATATAAAAAATGGCGTGGTCTAGATAAAAACTGATTGCAAGTTAATACAACATTTTAAATCTTACAAAGACTTAAAATAGCGTTTTATTTACCACTTTAAGTACAATTACTCTTCCAGACATTTATTTACTCTTCCTTTTAAAACTGAGTTGCTTTAATATGTTCAAACTCGTGGCCTTATTGATTTAAAGGGATCTGGCGCGCGTATGAAATCCTAACCTTAAAATTATGCCGGTTTTGTGATTGCCGGATTTAGTGACTTCGTTTTAATTTAAAATACTTGTCACTAATATTTTCAATTTTAAATATGTCTTCTAGTTTTCATTCATGCATAAAGTAGGTACACGGACTGCACTGGTTCACTAAATCAGCAATCAGTTTATTGAGCAGATGGCGTGTTTTCTCCGATTATGGAGGGGGTAGAATTAGTTTTAATAAAGTCATCAAAAAATCCAACAGAGGCATTTCTTTTAATCAAATTGACTAAATTAAAACCTTTGAACTTTAAAATATTCTTAATTTACTCTTTAAAAAGTAAAAACTATGTTTTAGGATTTAATGTGGAATTTCATTAAGCATATAGGCTTAAGATAAAATAGTTTTCTTAATGGGTTTTAATGACTACATCAAGGATACTTCATAAAACTACGTTAAAACCATTTGTTCCAAAATGGATTGTTTTAAAACCAACTTGCTATTTAATTCTTTAAAAAAGGCAAATTAGTTTTAAAATAGCCAATGTCAAGAGTATTATAAAACTAGTATAAGATCAATAGGGCCTTAGGAGCAAACAGTTTTTTTATTTTAATTTAAAGAGTGCATTAAATCCTTTGCATAAGAATCAGTGGTCTTTAAGAACTTTTAGTTTATCTTAAGGTAATTTTAAAACCACTATCATTTTATTGAACATGTTAAAGCACTTTTAAAACCTAAATAAATCAAAAGTATCTTAGAGTTGTTACTTGGGATGGGACTCGTTCATTGCTGAGTGATGGCTGGTGAGTCGCCGGAGAACGACTATGCATACAAGTGTGAGATATATGATTTAAATAACTAATCGAAGTACTGTGCGCCTATGACTGTGGCTCCATATAACTCAAAAATTATTGTGTAAGCATTTTTTTCAGTTAAAGTAATATGTTTATAATTTGAAAAGCTTTTAAAAATCGTATACTACAAATTGGTGTTCCTCGAAAAAAAGATATCTTAAAAGCGTAATGAATGTGTACTAATACCTATAGTAGAAAGAAATAATGTAGTTAAGCGTTAGATGTGAGCCTGATAAACATAAAAATTAAAGTCACCACAACCAGTTATCTAGTAATTTGTCGTAATTTTGAGGATGAGCCATTTACTCAGCAATAAAATCAAATAAGACACTCAATTGTTCGTCCACGCTCTGCGAACGTAACGAGAAGGCATTTTCATTACAATCCAAAATGATTTTCTAAAGTTTGAAACGACCCTAGCACGACGTATTTTATATGCCACTTTATGTGTTGTAAAATTTTAACGATTGGAACTATTTCCGTCGTCTGTTTGTTTTATATTCTTGTTTTATCGATTATATACTACACAGACTAAGGTTGGCTTTTGCTTAGTCATATGGACTGCCCTCTGAAAACTTTCTATGACAGTTGCAAACAGTTACGAGCCTAATTAATGACCTTAGAAAGTTCGGTGTCTAGGAAATTTATAACATCGTATGTTGGAATCTCACTCCATCTGTTGTACTTTTCAAATAAACTATACCGATTAAAAATTTTGAGTATAGTAATTGTAGGAAAATTACAAAAGGATATGGCGGCACGCAGGCGGATATTTGTTTCAGGGCGTCAGAAACGCTTAAACAAAATTTGTTTCGATAATTATTCAGTACACTGGATGTCATGTAGTATTTTCAAGATGTTTTGACAAAGTGAGAATCTGAAATTACTTTTCCATTCAAAGACCTGTGTTTTCTTTGCTACGTACGCTCTACATGTACAGTTACAAAACTGTATAGTAGGATTATTTTTATAAGTAACAATTGGATACTTGGATTTATTATCTAATAGCGTCGCCTACTATAAGTGTGACTCTCGTTGAAGCATTGCCTTCATGTGTGCAATATTTTGTTAAGTTTTACCGAAATTCCTCCAAAAACAAACACCAAAACACTAGACGCGCGTTTCGCCAACCAAATTATCATCATCTTGGTTTTATTCAAGTTTGTGGAAACTAGTATAACTACAACAATATATTTTTAAGTACCTACTATGATAAAGTCCCTCTATGATTTATAATTATCTGTTTTATTAGGCCTCTTATAAACAATTGGCGGTCCCATTGGTTAACTTTTATGTTGCCTGTCGTATGCTCAGTAATTCCGGTGGGTTTGTAGGTCAGGACAGTTGTTAAATGTTGATAAATATTATCAAATAGGCCTTTAGCTTTATTTATCAACGATATGTGAAATGGAGACTACTGTAGTTTAAATAAGGTGTCACTTATTTATAATAAATATTTTTGAGAAAGAAAAATTGTGAAATTCAGAGTGTTGGTAGATTCCAGTAACTAATTTTTGATACGGTATGAAGCAAGTTAAAAGACAAGATAAGTTAAGTGGGCGCCATGTTATCAATAAAAATATTAATAACAATAGTTACGGGTATCAAGACAGCAAACTGTTAACTAGAAACTTACTTATTTTAGTGACTTTTTGCACAATGTGAGAACACAGACCCTTCCCTCTTAGAAAAATAAAAAACAGACAAATTGTACCTGTAATAGGTATAACAAGAGTAAATTAAATTGATAATTGAAAAATTATTTACAACAAAAAATGAAGTTTTATTAAAATTTGCCTGATGGGCCAAAAGAATAATGTAAACAAAAACAAAACTGTGAAGCAGAACAAAACAATTAAAATTGTATTTTTTCTTTTACCCCGCAATTACCCCAACATTTACAAAAAATTACTCTGATTGGTACGACGGTAATGGGTAAGACCTGGCAAGTTCTAGATGTCACAGACAGACAGTAGCTTATTGAAACCTAGATTGATGAAAGTTCCAGTTTGATCTCCTGGTTCCTTTTCGAACTATAGCTCGGCGGACAGCTTTCTGGTGTAGATAATGATGAGATGCAGAATCCTAGGGGAACAGCGGCTACTGCTGGTCTAAATTTTTATTCCAACAAGTAATTAATTACTCTATATGGTGGGATTTATGATTCAACCTTCTTCTCGGTATCGTGCATAAATAAAAAAGTAACCAGACAAAATTTATAGCAACAAATACAGAAAATATGTATAGGTGATGTTACGGTTGAACAAAAAAATACAATAAGGCAAAAGAAAAAATATGACTACTGTGTATAAACAGTAACTGAAATCAACTAATGGAATTAGTTAAAAATAATCAAAATTCGATTAATTTTCTAGAGGAGAAAATTACCGACAGATAATAATAACTAACCAGGAGGTTCGAGTTACACAACAAAGTTTTACTAGTTTTCTTGATAAGAAAAATATTTAAGTAAGAGAAAAATAGCTGAAAAGATAATTAATAAAAAATTACCCATTTTGTGAGTAATAAATTCTAGTTTAATTAAATCAATTTAATAATGAATTTAAAGTAAGAAAAAACAATAAGATCATTTTAAGAATTACGATATTAATGAATTATGATATTAAATATGCAAATTAAAATAATGGATTTTTCCAAAAATAAATATAAGAATACCCAACACTAAATTTTGAAGCACAATCAAATAATATATGCTTAAATAAATACAAGAAAAAAGCTTTGCAACTGAAATATAATGATTTATTCCAATGTCACACCGTGTAACATTATAAGAGAAAGGCAGAAAAATACTTTAAGTACTTTTTAAATAAATTATATGTATTAGTTTTCACAGAAATAAATCCTATTAATTTCCACAGAAAAAGAAAAGTGGTATGTGTGACTTTAAGTTATTAAACGTTATTTACGGTAAATATCGGTACAATCTAATAAATTTTATTAATACTAGCCAACAATCTAGGCAACATCCCTTATGAATCCGTAAATTCAAAATATGTAGCTTTGTAAAGGCAAAGAAAAATGAAATTAACTGACATAAAAATAGACAGACTTTTCCAGTCTCCACGAGACTTTGTCTGTTCTCCAACGGGAAGATAAAAAGGACTCGAGTCCAAGAGGTAAGTGAGGGTAGTAAATTAGCAACAAAAATATTAATTGACAAGGTACGATAAGATAATTACTAATCAGATAAGATAATCGATACAAATTTCATCTGTAGAGCTAGTAAGGCGATCCACTCTAGAATGTTAGTTGAATGTAAAGGAGGCGCAAATATGGCGACTAGCTCACGGGCTTTGCACAAAACTAATACAGCTATAAAAAAATCGATATTAAAACCTAGATAAAGAAATAAATAACTTGTCAAGAACACAGGAATGCCCCACATGCTCTAATTGTTTAAAATGAAATTATTAAATATTTTAAATTAATAATTTAACGATAATGCTACGCTACGATCACCCTCCTACTTGAAGAATACCCACAGACTCTCCACTTCACTCGCACCCTCGTCAAGTGATTGAAACACAAAGACAGCGAGGTAGTAACCATAATTTGCTAAAATTATTGTTACACTAGTTCGGTGCTAGTGTTCCTTATATCTTGTGGTGCACTATACTTCGCTTAATATGATCTATTAGACTGCATTTTCGAGACGCCGCGACAGAAACGCTCCCATTGTTTCTTATGTAGGTGGCCATACCAGCGTTCAGGTCGGAACAAGTCGCGTCTGCGATATCAGTCCTGCGGTCTGTCTACAGAACACTGCAAGCCTTTCGTCCAGTGAATGGCGTTATTGAATGTTTTCGTTTGCATCAGTATTCCTTTTTTCACGTACGAACAAAGTTCGTTAAAAGAAGATACACTTATTCTAAAGTGGGAAAATATCATTCGTTGTGGTTAAACAATGTGTGAAACTGTGCAATGTGTCCAGATGCGAGTCTCTGTTCGTTAACCGAATGAACACTGTATTATTTCCTTTTTATCCGTTTTTTTCTTATAACGTGAGACAATAATTGCGAACAGCACATCATCATCCATCGACAGCATAATTGACTAAAAACGGCGTCGGGTCGTTATAGCATGGCCAGGATACAAAATTGTATATGTCTGAGACCTGGTCGCGGCGTTTGACAGGAACGAATAGTCCTACCAGGAATCTTGCCAGGAATGACTTAAAACCAGGAATTTGCCAGGAATGACATTCTCAGCGATGACGAATTGCTAGTAACTCCCAAAACTTGCTTTTTTTATTAACAGATCACGAATCACACAGATTACTTAAATCGGTTTGAAGAATTTCGTTTCACGATAGGTATCGTCGCTAGAGAATGATGTATCACGCCACGCCTCTTTACTATTATACTTTTGGCATACCTATAGCCATCCTTGTCTTATGATGCAGAGTGACGTACAATGATAACATACATTGATGGATCCGATGACTGTACTCTCACTGTCCGAAATCTAAATTATTTATCACTGTTACGTTTGGCACTTAACAATATAGTAAAAAAAAGATGCAAGTTACATGTAAAGACTGTAAAGAACATTAAGTAGTGTTGAACAGAGAAAACAAATTCGTATTGAAATATTTGGTAAAAAAGGAAAACAAATTTTTAGTTCTCCGGTTCTCCATAATCTCCTTGTTGTCGTATTACTCGATTCATTTTTTATAAGTCAATACAAAATAAAAAGTTCATGACCTATAGATGATCTAAAGCCAAAAACCTTTAAAGGTAATACACATCAAAATAATAAACTTAACCAGTAAACAGCCAGGAATTGCGAGGATTGCGATATTTAAATTTTTTGCCAGAAAATGCCAGGAATGCAATCAAGTTTCGCCAGTAATTTCGTATTGAACTGTTGGAAACATTGAAGCAGAGGAATTGCTTGACGATAGTAGAAATCGACCTTGGTAGCAACTAACAAGGATTTAGCTAGATAACAGAAGATTCAAGGATTTTATCTTTTCCTTCCCTTTAGAGGCGCTTACCCAATCGTAATTAATGTGTAAATATAGCAAGGTTGAATATTTTTCTGCTCCATTTTTTAAAGTATGTGCTACTGTTTTGCTGCTTCTGGCATTTAATAATTTTCTGAAAATTTATGACAAATAACGTATCTGTTGACCTGTTATACAAGATATTATAATATAATGTTTTAAAAAAATCTGATATTTTATTTGCTTCGTACTCGGCTTCGTATTATGCATTTCTAGAAAAAATAATAAATTAATTATTTGGGTATTACATATAAGCATCCTTTCAAATCTAATATGATTACAATAAACTATCTACAGTTTACGTTGTCATTATTATCTAAATGTGCAAAAGTTTAAGTAGACACAAAACTTTAAATGCATTTTATCACAGAAACTATTCAAACAACTACTTCTCCGAACCACATACAAGAAGACATTGGATTAAATAGTTAGTATTCATAGTATTTGTATAAGAGCCAAAAAAATATTGAGATATTGACTCGCCAAGAAGAAAATTTATATTTATGAAATGATTCCCTCCAGTTAAAATACAAAAACGGAAAACCCCTAGACCGCTGCTCAGTGCCTTTCATTCTTTCGGAACTCATCGAGAGGTTCATAAACACGAACATGTTTAAACAAATATTTTAATACATAAATCAAAATATAAACATTTGTCATTGTAGTTACGAAAGTACAATCAATCATCAACTTAAAATGTCAATAGTGACGAATGGTCATAGTCGACGTCTTTGATTCATTTACCACCGTCAAAGAAGCTTACGTTTTTTATGTTGCAAATAAGTTTGAAATAAACTTTGCTATTGCCCATAATTAAAAAAGAATATTATTATTACTATTTCTATTATTGCATAAGCATAATGTTGATGATTTTGATTTATATTTACGAATATAATTGTTTATGTTTCATTTCCTTTATTTTGTTTTCTTCTTTTAAAGTATAAAAACTTATGTACAACTTTGAACCGATCATTTATCTTCTACATGTTTTATTATAATCGTAATTTAAGTCACGATTTAATTTAATTTTAAATAACCTCAACCCTGATCCTGCCTAAATATTTTAAAACACAGGGTCACTCTAAAAATAATTGTTTCTAATTCAAAGAATTATAGATAATTAGATTAGGTTAGGTTATAATTTAAATAAAAAATAATCGATATTAGGAAAAATATCTTTAACGGTATGTGACAATTATTAGGGGCCGGTTTATTAATGTTTAGTTATACAGTGTGTCCGTAAAGTATGGAATAAATTCATTATTTCTTAAACCAAACTTATTTAGAAAAAATCCTCAGACACGTCGATTTTTAATTTCAATTGCGCACATTATCTTTTTTATGACGTCATTGGTATTTTATAAATGGAGCACCCTGTATATTTCCCAGGTAACACTAATGCTCTTATTAAGATCTCCAAGGTCGCTTTAAAATTATACAATAAAACTTCGAATAAAACCAAGTGATCTTCAAGACAATCTTAGGATCACCATAAAGCAGCTTCTAGCCAAAAAAGGGCCCATCCTAAAAGGGTCTTGTAGACTAAATTTTAAAACTGTATTAAAAACCATTTAGTTTTAATTTCATATTCTTAAAGAGTTTCAAGGCAACCTTAAATTTATGTGGGTGATTGGCTGAAAAATGGCACATAGCATGTCCTACACTATAACCGTGCTATTAATCCAATTAGACAATTAAATATTATTGAGTATGGTGCCTAGCATATATTTCTAATCGTCCCTTAAATAGGTTTATGTCTTTTTGTACACAGAATTTTTTAATTTAGTATTTCATAGCGAAATCATCATTCGCGTGGCCTGTCCTCAGACCTCGTTTAGATATTATTTTTATAAAATAGAACCTTTAACCACAATGTACTCAGATTTATTACACATATATTAATACAAGACATAATGATCATTAGTATTCTCCAATTAATTAAAAATATTAATTGAATTTGCTTGCTTTTTTTAATGTCGTGAAGTTTGTCCCGGTAAGTAGGCGTCATTCACGTGCCTTCAACATTATACATCCTAGATGGGCTCTGAAATAAATTTCTTCGCTTTCTAGAAAAATGTTAAGACACGACTGGACAAGTTCAGTTGACCCTCACACGTTAAAGGAGGTGGATGCTTTATTTATTGCTTTAAAACCGTTTTGTGTTCTTGTGTAACCTTCTCAGGCGTCATTTTCGTGGTAAGCATTATTTACATCAATAAAATTAATTTTTTATTAAATCTTAATTTGACCAATTGTACACATAGTAAACAGATTAAGTCGACAAAATTTTTTTGTAAATTGAACGGTATTAAATATTTTAATGCAAAAATACGTCTATAATATCATTCTCGTGTCATCATTCTCGTGTTCTTATGGGATCACGAGATTGACACTATTAACACGAGAATGACTGATGATTTATTTTCTAAACACGATCGACAATTTCTCATTTTTTTATAGTGTGTATATTTGAGATGGCAAATAATAAAAAAAATTACTCAGAAGAAAAAAAAGGATTAAAAGGGAAAGGGAGCAAGAGCGTAGGAGACAAATAAGAGAGGATCCAGTGAGAAGGGAAAGGCAGAAAGAACAAAGCAGGCAAAAGTATTTAAGACAAAAGAGAGAAGGATTGCAGTCTAAAAAAAGTATCAGTCAACTGACTCCTAGAGAACAACGCAAGAAGCGAAAGGAATGGAAAATTAATTCAAAAAATTATAGGAATAGAATTAAGGCAACTTTAATGGAAAGAAGACAGATAGAGGAAGATACACCACCGCCTTCTGATGATGATAATTTTGTACCACAATCAAGACGCAATGTAGAGATAAGAAAAGCTGTAGGAAGGAGGACGTCGGAAAGAAATAAAGTTAGACGTCACAGAGTAAAAAAAGGGATTAGAAAAGAAGATTGAGGAATTGCAGTCTAAGCTAGAACGTTATAAAAAAACGAATTTACAGATTAAAAAAAGAAACAAAAGACAGATAAAACAAAACATCTTACACCTGCCACTCGAGTACGTACATTAATTAGTGAATCATTTACAGATCAGACAAAAGTAGAAACGGTAAAGAAAAGTCTTCTTTTTGGAGAAGTATTGAAAGACCAGCTTTCTGAATCATATAAAACTCTTAATACTCGTAACTCGAAACAAATATTTAAAAGCATTGTTTCCGGAAAAATTTTGAAAAAAGTACAATTTACAAAGGTCTTGTGCCGAAACTTTTAAATACAAAATTAGATCTAGTGTTGAGGCAAACAAATTAGTGGCGAAAAGGCGATTGCTTGTGAAGAGGTTGAGAATTAAAATCAAGATATTCTTCGAACAAGACAATAACAGCAGGTTGTGTCCTGGAAAAAAGGACTATGTAAGTCGTTTTATCAATGGAAAAAAAGTTATAAAACAAAAAAGATTTCTTTTGAAAACTATCAAATGTTTACATGCAGAATACCTGAAAGAAAACCCTCTCCCTAAGATAAGCTATTCATTTTTTTGTCGAAGTAGACCATTTTGGGTGAAGTATATGAAAGTGTCAGAAAGAGATACTTGTAAGTGTATTACACACTCCAATATTGAAATGATGTGCCAAAGTCTTTATAATCATAAAATAATTTCTGGTAAAACTCCAGCAGATGTGATTAAACATATATGTTGTGATCGCAAAAACGAGTCCTGTCTTCTGAGGAAATGTGTTACATGTACAAATTTAAAACCATTATATAATGATCTCGAGCATAACATAAGTATTAAATATCAACGGTGGATTAATAAAAAAGTTGACTATTTTGATAAAAAATCCAATCAGATCAAGAAATCTGTCAAAACTGTGAAAGAATTTGTAACGGCTAAAGTTCCAGTAATAAAGAAAATATTTGAAACAAAATTAACTGCATTTATGGGTCATGAGGCCCGCATATCTCATCAGTTTTTAGCCCTTTCCGATCTCAAGAAAGAACTGGGCACACACCATGTTCTTATTCACTGCGACTTTAGCGAAAATTATTGTCTTAAATATGCTGAAGAAATCCAATCGGTACACTTTGGTAGTTCCCGACAACAGATATCTATGCATACTGTGATAGTTTATTCAAATCCTGGTAGTGGTTTAAAAACAAATAGTTTCTGTACTCTTTCAGAATCACTCAGTCATGGTGTAGCGGCAATATGGGCGCATCTTCTACCCATCTTAATAATCGTGCTTGGTACCAATACAGTTACTAACATACATTTCCTTAGTGACAGCGTTTCTTCCCAATATCGAAATAAAACAATGTTTTGATTTTTAACAAATTTTCTTAAAAAATCGTTTCTCCATGTTAAAAAGTGTAACTTGGAATTATCAGGAGGCTGGACATGGCAAGGGCGCTCCTGATGGCATAGGGGGTGTTTGCAAAAGAACAGCAGACAGGATGGTAGCTCAGGGAAATGACATTACAAATATTCAGAGTCTTATACAAATTTTAAAAGAAAATTGTCCCGGGATCAGATTCTTCCAAATTAATTCTGAAGACATAGACAGTATATCACAAATAATTAATGTAGACAACATTGTTCCATTTAAAGGAACTATGAATGTTCACCAGGTAAAGAGCGTGACAAATTCCAGGAGACTTTCATTAAGAAGCCTTTCATGTTTCCACTGTGGCCATTTTTGTACACATTACGAGCTAGGGGTGTTGAATTACCCAAATACCAAAGAAATTTCTTCTGACGAAGAAATTTTCTCCTTAGGAAGCAGCTTAGACAGGGTGCATTATCATGATGTATATAGTGATGATGAAGTGCCTTCTCAGATTAGTAAAAAAGCAAGTTCCTCAAAACCTGCTTCTCAAATAAAGACAGGAACATACGTTTTGGTAACTATTCCTAAGGAAAAATACAAGAAACTAAACAAAAACCAATATCGATATGCTGCGATCTGTCAAAGCGATTTAGATGACGATGGAGAGGTTAGAGTAATGTTTTTAAAAGTCTGTGATAATTGTAATAAACAAGACCAACTTTTCCGTCTTGATGAGACTGATATTTCAGATATACAATTTGAAAATATTGTGGCGGTACTACCTGAACCAACTCTAGTCCTAAAAGGAAACAGAGTTTTTTATAAATTCGATAAAACCATTGATATTTTTGAAAGTGTTTGAACTTTTCCTGCCGATGTTAAACATAAATTTTTTAGTTTATAGTTTTGATTATATTTCATAGTCAGGAGCTTTTATTTTTATAATAATTTTAATATGTTGAATGTTAATATATTTTGTAAAATTACTTGTCAGTTACAATTATTGCTTTTATAAGACTGCAACAATTTTCAAGACTGTTATATACAGCATTGTATAATGTACACATATTTTATAATATTTTATTATTATCTAGTTTAGGCATGAATCTTAAAGAAGACTTTTTTTTTTAAACAAGTTCGTTTTGTATGTTTATTTTATATTTGTAATATTTCTACAAATTTATAATCAATAAACTGATGTGTATAATATTTTGTGTAATTTTTCGTCATTCTCGTGAAGTTTTAGTCATTCACGTGCCCAAATAATATCAAAAATAGTTCGTAAATTAACTGTCACTTATAAATGAGTACGTTTTTTGGCCACAAATGATAGAACATGACTTACTAAAAGAGTGAAATGGGATAATTTATCTGTTTGTCCTTTTTTTTTCAATTGCCGAAATTTACATTGCGATGTGCCACTTTACAGCCAATCACCCATGTATTAAAACGTTTTGCATTTAAAATAAAATTGCAGCAGACTAAATTGCCTTGAGAATCATTATAATTAATCCTAAGGGTTTTATTTTTTTCTAAAGTCGGACAACTTTATGCGTGAAATAGTTAAAACAACGGCAAGTCTAATGGGGCAGAGTGGTAATATTTTAAACGTAACGCATATAAAGCTGATCAAAAATAATATTCAAATGCAAACTATTCTGGTAAAAGTTACCAACGGATGGCACTTTTCTGACAAAATATAATAAAATACTTCTACATAACTCGAGCGCCACCAATATAATGTTTTTTTTTATTATCTAAAAAATTTTTTAAAAATACCGTCAATTTTTATTTTGCATCTAAACATCCAAATGCATTTTTTTTATTAAATTGCATGTTTGGACACACCGTCCTTCAGTTATTTAAGAGGATGTAAAGCGCATATATTTCAATAATATTTTTTTTCTTTGGCTATTAAAAATATTCATCATGGCGGGACTGTATCTTATATAAAAAATGGCGTGGTCTAGATAAAAACTGATTGCAAGTTAATAGAACATTTTAAATCTTACAAGACTTAAAATAGCGTTTTATTTACCACTTTAAGTACAATTACTCTCCCAGACATTTTTTTACTCTTCCTTTTAAAACTGAGTTGCTTTAATATGTTCAAACTCGTGGCCTTATTGATTTAAAGGGATCTGGCGCGCGTATGAAATCCTAACCTTAAAATCGTGCCGGTTTTGTGATTGCTGGATTTAGTGACTTCGTTTTAATTTAAAATACTTGTCACTAATATTTTCCATTTTAAATATGTCTTCTAGTTTTCATTCATGCATAAAGTAGGTACACGGACTGCACTGGTTCACTAAATCAGCAATCAGTTTATTGAGCAGATGGCGTGTTTTCTCCGATTATGGAGGGGGTAGAATTAGTTTTCATAGTCATCAAAAATCCAACAGGCATTCTTTTAATCAAATTGACTAAATTAAAACCTTTGAACTTTAAAATATTCTTAATTTACTCTTTAAAAAACTATGTTTTAGGATTTAATGTGGAATTTCATTGAGCATATAGGCTTAAGATAAAATAGTTTTCTTAATGGGTTTTAATGACTACATCAAGGATACTCCATAAAACTACATTAAAACCATTTGTTTCAAAATGGATTGTTTTAAAACCAACTTGCTATTTAATTCTTTAAAAAGGCAAATTAGTTTTAAAATAGCCAATGTCAAGAGTATTATAAAACTAGTATAAGATCAATAGGGCATTAGGAGCAAACAGTTTTTTTATTTTAATTTAAAGAGTGCATTAAATCCTTTGCATAAGAATCAGTGGTCTTTAAGAACTTTTAGTTTATCTTAAGGTAATTTTAAAACCACTATCATTTTATTGAACATGTTAAAGCACTTTTAAAACCTATATAAATCAAAAGTATCTTAGAGTTGTTACTTGGGTTCCCCATTTTTAGATTCTGCTTCAACAGCTGATTCCAAATATGTATCACTTAGGGTCTGGAAGATACAGCCATTAAAAAAAAAACAAGTAAAGAGGTAAAATAAACACGTTTTTTAAATTTTTGAGGGCTAGTTTTTGTTTTTTTTATCATTATCGTCTTTGACAGTAAATCACTTTAATAATTCTTTCTCATAATTGTTGTCGATTTATTTTAATTTATAACATGAGTGTATCTGTAAAGTACATAATTTATTTAATACTAAATATCCAGAACGACCCATAACTTAATCGACAGTGAGTAAAATTGAAACAAAATTTAGGGAGACTGGTACGGTGGAAGATTTACCTAAAACAGGTCGCCCAGGTGTTGACGAGGATACAAAATTAAATATTTTACTGGCTGTTGAAGAAAATCCACATACCAGCGTTCGCCAGGTTAGTCACGATTATGATGTTACTAAAACGTCAGTACATACAGTATTAAAATTAGAAAAATGGCATCCCTTTAAGATTTAGCTTGTGCAAGAACTAAGTGATGATGATCCAGATCGGAGGATACAATTTTGTGAAAAAAATGATGAATATGTGCAATGATGATCCACTTTTAAATTAAATGAAGGGAACGTCAAAATTTTAGATACTGGGCAAGGGAAAACCCTCAATGGATGAGGGAGCAGCACACCACACAGTATCTACAAAAGGTAAACGTGTGGGCGGGAATTGTAAAAAAATAGACTCATTGGACCCTATTTTTTCGATGGAATTGTAAACAGACAGGCATGTCCGAATTTTTAATGGGCTCAACCCAATGTTACTAAGTTTATTCCCCAGTAGAATTAATCCTGGAAATGTTGACTAAAGCCTGTGGTATCAACAGGATGGTGCGCCTCCTCATTATGCAGCAGACGTTCGAAGATATCTTGACCAAATGTTTCTGGACCAGATTGGTAGACGTGGACCCATCGAATGGCCACCAAGGTCACCGGACCTCAATCCATTAGATTATTTTCTGTGGTGCTATCTAAAAAACTTAGTTTATAAAACCAAACTGGAACACATTGTTGAATTAAAAGAGAGAATTAGAACAGAAATAAACACATTTGTCAGGAAACTATAAACAAGGTTCAGCAACACTTTATTCATTGTTTAGGGTACTGTCAGCTACAACAAGGAGTACAGTTCGAACATTTATTATAAATTGTTTTTATTATTAACTAATCGTTAGTTCTAGTGACTATTATTTGTTCAAACAAAACATAAAAAAATTAGTAAATTCTTATATTCAAAATGGCCGTATGTTTCAACTTATCAATTTTAAACCCTAAGTGTGATACATATTTGGAATCAGCTATTGATTCAGAATCCAAAAATGGAGAAATATACAGTGTTCTATTTAAAAAATATCGATGACGTCATAACGGAAACAATGATGACGTCATAACAAAAAAATAAAGGATAAGGTGCGCGATTGAATTTAAAAATCGACGTGTCCGAGAATGTTTTCTAAATATTTTTGGTTTAAGAAATAATGAATGTATTCCATACTTTACGGGCACACTGTGTAACTCATTAGAATATAAATCAAATTTCAATTCGTATATTTATTATAACCTTGAAAATGACTCAATGAGCATGAAATCATGTTATTGAAAATAACTTCGAAATTTTAAAACGAAAAATTGCGAAAAAAATTTCTGTCTATTTGGAAGATTTTTCTGCCATCTGAAATGAATATATCGTACACACTTTCCGAGAAATTACGAATTAAAAGTTGGTATGATGAACATCTCGTTAAAAATTGGTACATTTTATTATAAATTAGCAATTCTTCAAAAAAAAAAAAAAAAAATAATAAATAAATAAAAATGTTATTTTACCATTCTTTTAGAGTTTTTAAATAATAATTATTGTTGATCTACAAAAAGCCAATTTTATTTATTTAATCCAAACTCTAAATAATTAAAACATACTTAAAAAAAGTTGCTTTAAAAGTTATAAACACTTTGGTAGCCCATAGTTCATTAATATTAGCATAAATAGGAAAAAAAATATAAAATTTTGCCGCTTGTGGATTATATGCGTCAAGTGGATAGTTTTCAAAATTAAAAAAGCTCCAAAGTAGAAAGTGGTCGCATCACCCGCAATAACCACCCCAAAAAAAAATTTATACTTACAGAAAATATTCCTTATAAAATTTCCTATTACTAGAGTCAATAAATACAATGGATTTCGAGCAATGTGCGATTGAAGAAGGGGGTTAAATGAAACTCGACGCGTGTTTCGTATTATCTTGATGAAACGTGAATTTATGATGGTAGTAAATATGACAAATAAAAAAGCAAAATATTTGATAAAACCTATGCTTCTGGAACTTTCTTTGCATAGTTTTAACCTTTTTTACACTCTGGTGCCTTTTAAAGTTGGAGCTCATTTCCATACCACCCTTGAGGTAGAGCTGCTGGCGTATTTTTTTAAGTGGTTTCCCCAGGCGCCCTAATGCTTTTAATTTCTCGTCAAACTATGCGTTTGAAGTGACGAAACCGTACTGACTAGCCAGCAGGGTGGTTATCGGAAATCTTTAAATCGTACCAACTTTTGATACAGAATTGTACTACAAGTCATAAAATTATACTAGAATGCTTTGTTGGAAGCGTTCTTTTATGAAATAATAATAAAAAAAAACCAGTTATTATTCTGGTGACAAGCAGAATACAATTATGTTACAGAAGGCCCGCAGAACATCCAAAAAAAGACAACACAAAGAAATGTTTTAAGAGTAGTCTATCTTTTTCTAAAATAATTTCGTAATCAAAACGAGTATTTATGCGCTACGAACGCCTTGAAATATGTTTACTAAAAATTAAGGCTGATTGCTGATTGGTTGAATACTCGGTTGAATACAAATTTCCTGTTATTCCGTGATTGGTTAAACTAAACTGTTTGCTTACATTTAGAGCACGAAAAAGTGACAAGGCAAAGACAAGTGAATCATGTTTTTAAGACGAGCATTAGTTATTCATTTGTTTTATTGAAATACTGCATAGAACAAATTATGATATGTACTAGATTTTTTGAAAGAGGTGCCGATGTACTGAAAATTATTAAACTGTACTGAATCTAGTACAATTATACTATAAATTACAACCCTGGTAGCCAGTGTCGCGTTCGTCACCTCGACAATGCACAAAGACGTCCCCCCCCACTCCTATGAATAAATGAATGTTCAAGGGTCTACCCAGGTAAATTTACCGCGACGTGATTATTTCGATTTTTGAACACATATTTATTCAACCGAAAATTTCTTTTCCGAGTACCAGATTAAAAATATGAAAAATTTTATTATACGTATTTAAAAATATGTAATAAGATAAAATAAGTCACTAGGGGTGTTTTTGGAAAAGTCTTTTAAAGGTGTTGGAATTTTTTGATACTTCATATATGATACTTCTCTTTTTAAAAATTAATATTAAGAGGAATTGTCAGGTAATAAGTATTCAATACCATTGTATTATGACCACACGATCACTTTATTAGTCTAAGTTCAAAGACACCCTGCATGTCAATCGTTAATTGCTCGAAATCCATTGCATTTTATAAAATTTTATAGGAAATATTTTTTTGAAAGTATACAATTTTTTGTGGGACGATCGGTTTCTGAGAAAAACGTCGAAAACTACGATAGAGTCGTTTGAGGTGCTTTTTGGGGGTGAAGCGACCACTTTTTACTTTTGGAACTTTTTTGATTTCGCTATTCACTTGACGCGTATAATCCCCAAACGGCAATACTTTATAATTTTTTTTCCATTCGACTATTTTGGTTTTAATATTAATAGACTACTTGTATTTGACGAGGGCAGTATGCCTGTACGTATTTTTATACCATACAGTAATGTTCTAATAATAATTAATAAACAAAGACTAAGCAACCTAATAAATGTATATAAATAAATTTGTTGTAGTTGCGATTTGAGAAAATTATCAAGTACTAATTAGTCTTTAGTGGGATTCTTTCATATAAAGCCAAAACAAATTGTAATTTTATATGACAAAATAAACTCGGGTAATGAAACATCCTACAACTTGTACATTCATTCAGTGATTAATAATAATTATTATTAAAATGACCAAACGCTTTCAAGGAGATATTTTCAAATAAAACATGTACAAAATAGGGTCTGTACTTTTTCCTTAGAAGCCGAACAAGATAAATTGAATTTATTTATACACAGCCACCCGTTTAAAATTTATATTATGAGGCTCATTAAATAAGGCCCGCGACCTCGTTTGGAACTTCATTTAAATTATCCAAGTTAGTCTTGAAACTTTATTCATAACATAGAATGTTATTGGTTCATCAAAATTAATGAGAGTTCTTTTAATTAAAAAATGGAGGGGAAGATACACACTTCGTTATAATTTATCACTGGTAATGGAGTTCACCCGTAATTTGCTTTGAAAAAATTAATATATGTAGCTTAAGATTCTTAAGATATGCCTCTGTCGTTTTTAATAACATGTAAAAAAATTTTATACTTATTGGATATTACGATCACTAGTTTAATCAAAGCAAACTATCTGAAAAGAAAAAAAAATCAATTCTGCATAAGTTTGGGTTGAACGATGAGGGGTTGAAATAAATATATGGGCGTTCGAAAAATACAGGGCACAAATTCAGAAACTACCTAACTCTTACAAATGCAAAAAATAATGTTATTGGAAACGAAAATTTATTCATTGTATTATGTTAATAAATCCTAGATGGATGGCACTGGTGTATAGTAGGAGAAATCGCTTTAGTGACGAGACGTGCTGGGTAAGACGCTACAGAACGCAGAGTCGGATTTATCTGTATTGCTCGGTCGTTTACTTTTTCAATGTAGTTTTTTGTGCTCAGTTTAGCTAGCAATAATTTAAAGTATTGACTACACATACAGTAGTTGCCGTATTCAAGTCCACTTAAAATAAATTGTTTCTACCCAGCAAGAACCGCTAGGAGGTATAAGCATTTTTTTGCCAGGAGAGGATGTGTATGCAATATTAGTATAGAATAAAGAAATTATTTAAAAATTAACAAGAAACTTTTAAAAACAAAAAATATACCCTCAAAATAATAACATAAACAAATATTTTTCTCAATAAATAAACTAAAAATAAATTCTAATAGTAAAGTTATTACTATAATAAAAACAGGAAGACGTATTTTTGTCAAAATGAAAAAAACATAATATTAATAAATAATAACATCCCGAAAAAGTATGGGCTGGACTTAGTGAGTCCAATTTACAATGAGCAAAGTAGTGAGTGTATTGTAAATTGCTTATTTCTAGGCGTAATAAATATATCATTGTGGGTTACTTATTTATTACCCGGCGTAAAGAATATTTCAAGGCATTAGAATTAAGATACATGTCTTTTAGGTTTATTGAATCAGTGGAAAAATATTTCAACAGAGTGTACATACGTTATTTATTTCAATAACAAGAAATGCCTTTTATTGGTTAGCAGTGGAAAGAAACCAAATAACAAAAATAAAATTGACAAATTTTCTTTAAAGTTTTGAATAAGAAACTAAAATGACTGTTTACGCCGAAATAAGAACATCCTAATTTAATAAAAAATTTCGATTTAGCTATAAGAAAGCCAAACGTCTTAACCGTTATCCGAACTTTGCACTTGTGTATGTCTGCCTACCGTCTGCACCAATCATCAGCGCGCATTTTGTTCCCTATCCTGGCTAACGCTGCAAAGCTTATGTGAATAAACTAAATTCTTCGTAATTATAATATCTACGCAGTCCTATGCTGTGGTAAAAAACCCTGAGGCTAATAGTAATAATTCAGTAAAATTTGAACTCGATAGCGATGATGTTATTTATGAAAAACATTGATATTTTGAGGGTCACGAAGTAACATTGTTGTAAATTATTGTACTGTTGGAAAGTCTCATGTTAAAAATGACATTTAACATTATTTTTCAAGACACTGAATTAAAGCAAAAAGCAAAAAGATGCTAAAATGTGTTTTTTATTTGTTTAAATTAAAACGACAGCTTTAAATTTGGCAATAGAAAATCCCTAAGATAAATAGCATTGGTATAGAATGGAATAATATAACTTGTAATGCTTTACTATTGTAAATAAAAATACAGGCAATTTCAAAATTAATGTGTTAATAATTATTAAAATTTAAACTGCTCTAATCAGATATTTTAAAAAACGTTATGGGTGAAAGGGAGGAGTTAGACCATTTTATCCAGTGCATGTATTTTTTAAAATCGTAAAAATAAGAGAGTAATTTAAATTTAACTAAGCGATGCATTAATTCTGAAGTTTGTGCTACAAAACGCAAAAAAAAATATCTTAATTTCTTTCTGTTCTTGATTATGTAGACTTCTTTCTGTTCTATTCTTTTTATGCATTTTTGTGGTTATGATAAGTGTATGTTTTTCTCTCGACATTGGAAAATTTCTATGAACTGTTTATATGTTTTTCTCGTTACAGTGCTTGACAGTTGCTGCAAGCTAAGTACACGCACAGAAAGAAGAATTCCTCAAGAATTTCTTCATAAACTCATAAACCAAGGGACTAACTCTTAAATAATAAATAATTCATGCCGTAATATATGTTGTTCTTTAAAAATTTTGTGTAAAAACGCTAGCGAACATTCCTGGCACGTATTTTTGATCGATAATGCCCGGACATACGGAACACACCGCACCAACAACAATATATCAACAAGTAAATCTGAAAAGGCTTTTGAATTAAATTTACCAAATCGCCGAGTAACATTTTGCGTCATTGATAATAATTCAGTAAAACTCTAAACTTGAAACTTCGAGCTCGGGAAGTTCTACATACAAGTTTTACATTAAACCGTCCTCCCGCGGTCCCCGTTGCGGGGGTGTGTATATAGTAGTAAAGGGACGAATGGGGAGAAACGAGCATTTCGGGCAGTTTCGTTTCCACCCTGACGAATGATGAATTTCCCCTACCACGAACATAAAACGCGGGTGGCGGATCGATAGGCGGCGGTGCCACAGTGTGCGCGATGTTGCCATGTCGTGCGCAACCCGGCGGATCACGACTCCAGTCTCTCTGTGACCGGGATATGGACATTCCGGACCTCCTAGCTCATCGCTCACCCGTTTGATGACTTTTACTTGGAATGATACAGCGTACCACAATAGTTACAGGATTAAAACGGCCTCAGGATAGGCATATGTAAGATTTATGTGATATGTTGTTTTAATGTTATGGTGTTACCCTTTCCTCCCTAAAGCCATGGCGTCCAGGCCTGTTTTGATATTGTTTATCAACAGCAGGCCGAGGGTAGGGTTATGTTAAAACAACAAATTGGCATTTGACAATGTGAAAACTAAATTAATGTTCATTAAGAAATGGAAAAAAAAATAAAAAACCCTTAAAAACGAACCTTACCTTTACACCCCCTTTTTTGGATATGTGTTTGTTTGTGTCTTTCTCTATAATCGTATTTCTGGCACTTTTTCATGTTTTTTCTTAAAAATTAGGCCTGTTTCGTGCACGATTGTTGTACATCGTTATGTTTTATATCCCCCCACTCCCCTTCCGTATCTCTTGCAGCGCTCGTTTAAAAATAGTCACGATCCCCGGGCAAGCAAATTAGGGATGTTTCATTTATTTAATATTAATATGCCTAAAAAAAATTTGTGTTGTTTTCCAATGATCAGTGAACTGTTTACATAGTAGTAATTGCCTTTCCATTTCAATATTCTACAGGGAGAGTCAAACAAATATTTACTTCTCGATTACAGAAATATTAAAATGTTTGTAAAAATCAATGATTTCCAAAATGGCGATCAAAAATATTACGCTTCTCATGAGTAGCTGGCAATAATTTTTAATTTTTCAATTAAAAAAAAAACTTAGTTCTGCCTGAAAAAGAAAATTTTATCTTTAATGTACGTTCCAAATGTTATGTGTATGTATTGAATTAATAATTGCTAATACCAAGTTGTCAATTAAAAAAAAAACGTGTTAATTTAAGTTCTGAATAAATACCAGTTAGTAGATATATTTATTGAATGCGAAAATTATTATTTTTTTTTAATTTGTTGATCGATTACACAAATTTAGTTACAAAAAAAAATGCATTATTGTAGCTTAGTTGTATTTTTCTGTCAACATGTTTTTTTTTATTAAGGTTTCATAGTTTTTGTACACTAGAGTTCTCCCAAGAAAAACAATTTGGTGGACACCCTCAGTGTAACTTGTTCAGGACGTCCTTTATTGAATATTGGAATTCTTTGAAACGAATTACCAGAACTGAATCTTGCATAAAAAGGAACTTCTCTAAATCCTTTATTTTTTTGCAACATATTTGAAATCAGAAAATTTATTCAATGCATTATGTACAGTATAACAATACGAATAGCCAATAAGATATTACTAAAAGCTCAGTATATTTATAAAATTTGATCAGTAAAATAACTGTTTGACCAGTATTTCTACACTTACTCTTTTTATTATAATGGGCAGTAAAAATTATAAATAACCGGTAAGATATCTGCAAAACTTGAGTAAAAAGTGTTATATTCAAAATTATAAAAAAAAGGACATTTTAGGGTAAGAGAAATTAGGGGGAATGAAAGTGAGATTTTTCGATGTAATAATTTTACTGATTGTTCATTAATTTTACTGAGCGTTCATTAGTTTTACTGATTGTTTACTTGATTAATTTCACTAATCAATTATTCATTTTATTGACCGTTTTTTATTTTACCGACCGTATATTATACGTTTGAAATACAATACTGGACAAGTGTATCTATAAAACTAAAATACCAATCATTTAATTTGTACCCTTTACGAAATATATGTTTTCCTATGCTCAGGAATATCGAAACTCACTATAACGGAATCTCTCAAAATAATGTCATATTTTGGTTAATAGCTAATGGTGTCCAAAAAGTGTGACTAGACAATATAGATTTTTTTTTGCTTTAAAGCTAAGAATTAATGATCTCTACGCTACGAATTATCAACAAAAAAATAATCACATAACAGAAATATAAAATTGTGTTGTTTTGAATTACAATAGACAAGCCATTGTTATTGTAAAGACGTGTTTCTTTTTCTTTGAACATTTTTTCTCGTTGCATGTATTTGTAGAATCTGTGTATTTGTAGAATTTGTAAAATATTTTTAAAGAAAGGGAAATTCGCTTTTACAATAACTGGTTGGGATTTCGCAGGGTAAGTGAGAAGTAGATATTTGTTTTTGATTTGTTATAAATATTTAAAAAACCAAGCATGCTGTTATATTTAGAATGATTTTATGACTGTTAATTTTTGTTATAGGTAAAATTTGTGATTTAACAATGAAAGTAGGTTTTTTTCATTATCAAAATGTCATCACATATTTTAATTACAACAAAAATTAACAAATAAAAATTCATATTATAATCGTTACACCAATAGCAAACTCCTAAAACCATATTAAATAAAATCTTACTTATGTTTGGTTTTTTAAATATGTGTAGGAATCAAGTAATAAATGCTCACTTTCCTGTGCGAAATCCGAACCATTTGGTTTACTTCGTGTTATTTGAAGCAACACAATTTTCAATTTTTATGTACATCATAGTCATGATTCTTTTGCTTTTTGGAATGTACAGGGTGGGCAAATTTCGATGTTTGTATTAGGTAACTCGGTAACTGTAAGAAATACAAAAAAATGGAAGACCCATTCTCGATTTTTTTTTTGGCAAAAACAAAAATTTGCTATCGTCTTTTGTTTTCTAGTTTTAACAAAAGTTCGATTTTCGACTTTTAGACACATGCCTAGATCTTGGTTGTTTGTAAACTTATGAAAAAACAACTTTTACATTCTTTAGGCATTTCTTTCTGTATAATACAATGGCGTCGAGAAAATGTAAAAAGAAAGGTGCTATTTTGAGTTATGGGATTAAGTTGTATTTTTTTAAATGGGAATCATAGTTGGCTATAGTTTAGTTAAAAAGGAAATTTTTTCTCTTTCAAACTATAGATCACATGTGGGATCGCTTTTGATGTGTAAGTATTTAATAGCGAAAATAATCTTTTAGTAGATTACTTTTTGCGTTTTTTATATTTATTCCAAGTAGGCGTGTGTCATCTATGACAGTGTTTATCCGTTTGTCAGTAAATTGCATATTAATAATTTTGTTTCCGTCATAATTATACCCCATTAAATCGTAAAAGCGAAGATATCTTATGAAAATTACGAGAAATATGATATGCTAGAATGTTTTATTCAAAGTAATAACAATTGTGATATGGCATCCGAAATATATTTCAATGCAGAAAGAAGACAACCTAATAAAGCTATTTTTAAGAGATTAAAAGAAAATCTCATTAATTGTGGGTCCTTCAACGAGCCAAGACCAAAAAAATCAGATATTTATATCTAATTTTATAATACATTACAATTACAAAATAAAATTTCAAATTAAAGTAAATGATCAACTGATGTCCATTATGTTCGATACATAAATTACACCTCTTCATAACACTCTGAACTGCATTATAAATATGAAGATTTGAAATGGAATTCACACAGTCTATAAAATTTTGTCTCAGTTCATTTATGTCGGTACTGGTGTTTTTGTATAATGTGTCTTTAATATGGCCCCAATAGAAAAAATCCAGTGGCGTTAAGTCAGCTGATCGTAGTAGTCACCTCACTGGTCCGTTATTTCCCATCCAGTTATTTCCAAAATTGGTATTTAATAATTCTGAAACGATCCTGATATGAGGTGGTGCACCATCTTGTGGAAAGAACTGATTTCTTGCCTCAATTAAGAGTAGATGGTCCATAAATTACTCAATAATTTTCTGGCTTAAGATTTCGTAGTACCATTGGCCATTAAGATTTTCTTGATATATGTGATATGTTACAACACCATTGCCACGTAGAGCACACCAAACACTGAAGCCAAAACGTCCCAGAGATCGCACGTCAATGGTACGGTGAGGGTTCATATCAGACCAATAATAGTGCTCGTTATGCCTGTTGAAAATTCCTGCATTGCTAATGTAGGCTTCATCTGTCCATACTACCTTTCTAGATAAGAATGGATCTTGTTGACTTTTTTTGACGATACAATATTCAAAACTTCAATCGGCGCTGAAGATCAGTTGGTTGCAGGTGATGTTGTTTCCTTATTCTATAAGGCCTGAGTTTGTGTGTCTTCAAAATACCCAAAGCTCGACGTCTTGAAATCCCAGAATCAGGATCAATTTGACGACCTGAAATTGAAGGATTTGTAACCGCCTTTCCAATTATAGTTATAGAAGTTTCTTCAGCATCTTCATTGCTGTAATTTTTTGGTCTTGGCTTGTTGAAGGATCCACAATTAATGAGATTTTCTTTTAACCTCTTAAAAATAGCTTTATTAGGTTGTCTTCTTTCTGAATAGCGACTGAAATATATTTCGGATGCAATAATATCACAATTGTTATTACTTTAAATAAAGCATTCTAGCATATTATATTTCTCGTAATTTTAGTAAGACATCTTCACCTTTACAATTAAATGGGGTGTAATTATGACGCAAACAAAATTATTAATATGCAATTTACTCATAAACGGATAAACACTGTCATGGATGACACACGCCTACTTGGAATAAATATAAAGAAACGCAAAAAGTAATCTACTAAAATATTATTTTTACTATTAAATACTTACACATCAAAAGTGACCCAACATATGATATACCGGGTGAGTCACGAATTGCGCTCGCCCCGATATATCCTAAAATATTTGGAATAGAAAATTGAAATTTCGAGGGCTTATTATACGACTAAAATGCCATCTTTTCAATAAAAAATCACGTTTGGTGCACATCCGGTTTGACCGGAAATGCCCACAACTTTCGATTTTTAAATGAAACACCCTATATATTTTTACATTTTTGGAATTTAGAGGAAATTTTGAATACAATACATCCATTTTGGTCACTTTTTTGATAAACATTAAACATTTTATCAAAAAGTCTATTTCTGAATCCAGAGTGCTGTGGTGCCCAAAATATATTTTAGTTTGTGTGCTACGTTACTATAAAAATAAAAAAGAGCAATATGATTGCATTACTTAATTGTCTAGAGGCGTTTAAAATTTTTAAATGTGATTTTTACCCACTAACTCGGTTTTTTTAAATGGGAAGTTAATCGTCCACCAACATTTTTAAATACCCCATTTTCATACGAATCTAATGATACCAAAATTTTGAAAATCCGCTCAGAAATATTTGAGATTTCAGCCAAAATACAATGCAACCAAGCTTTTAGAAACATGCGGCTAATAGATTAGTGGGCTTTGGAAACTGGTAACCTAATAACATTGGAAAAATCATAGTAGCCATTGAATGTAATAAAACAATATCAGCTGTCAGACAGATAAAAAATAAAGCGTTGCGGAAATCTCTTTGAGTAAAAATTAAAGAAAATGAATAATTCTAGTAGAAGTGAAAAGGTCGATATGTTACTGATATATGGAGAGTGTCACAAAAATGCAACTGCAGCTGCAGGACTGTATCAGCAACGATATCCCAACAGACGTCCTCCAAGCAGACACTTGTTTGCCAGAGTGGAACAAAAATTAAGAAACGAACCCGATCAACAAGATGACCATCAAACATTTATTGTAAGTGAGGACAAAGAAATTGATGTATTAGGATTTGTGATGGTACACCCAACAACATCAACAAGGCAATTGTCAACGGAATGCGACATTAGTCAGTCTTCGGTTTGCAGAATTTTAAAGAAACATAAGTTTCGGTCTTATAAATACCAATTACATCAACATCTTTATGGAGATGATAAAGACAGGAGGCTAGTATATTGCAACTGGTTCTTAAATGCAGTACAACAAAACCCAGGTTTTCCTTTTCATATTTTATATTCAGATGAAAGTAGATTTACGAACCAAGGTATGTTTAACAGAAACAATACTAGCTACTGGGCTCAAGAAAATCCGAGGTTGGTAGGGCGGGGGAATATTCAGGAAAGATTTGGGTTTAACTGTTGGCTTGGAGTACTTGGAGATCGAATAATTGGACCCATATTTTTTGATGGAACACTTACTGGCGAACGATATTTAATCTTTTTACAAAACCAGACAGCAGAATTTCTTGACTTACTTCCTCTTGCCTATTTACCAAATCTGTTTTTCCAATAAGATGGTGCTCCCCTACATAATTCCAGAAGAGTGATGGAATATTTAAACAACTTGTATGGTGAACGCCTTATCGCAAATCAAGGTCATATCAGGTGGCCTCCTAGGTCACCTGACTTAACACCCCTCGACTATTATGTATGGGGCACTCTCAAAAATAAAGTTTATAAAACTTCTTCAAATACCTGGGAAGAGCTGCAAAATAAAGTTGTACGGGCTCTTAATGAAATAACGCCGGCTGAATTGCGTAGAGCCATTCAAGCAACTGTACGCAGAGCCGAATTGTGTATAGAAAAAAATGGTGGACATTTTGAACAGTATCTATAATGTCAATTTATGGTTTAATTATATTAATTATTTTAATATGGATACCTACTGTTACCTAGTTTAAGTTTAATTGTTCAAACGGAATTGATTTTTATTTATTTATAGGCCCGATATTTATGTTCATTTAAATAAAACTCTGAAAACCGTACTGATGTCGCATTCTGTTGCTAATTTCCTTGTGGATGTAATTGTGTTTACCTCCACATACCTATGCTAAACTTACTTGTAACGTTCTTTGCGCTCACAATTATTAAATGTTTGATAGCTCAATATTGCCTATAACTACACGAGTCTGTCTGGCAGCTGATATTGTTTTATTACATTCAATGGCTACTATGATTTTTCCAATGTTATTAGGTTACCAAATTTTAAGCAGAAATGTGTCATTTTAGTTTCCAAAGCCCACTAATCTATTAGCCGCATGTTTCTAAAAGCTTGGTTGCATTGTATTTTGGCTGAAATCTCAAATATTTCTGAGCGAATTTTAAAAATTTTGGTATCATTAGATTCGTATGAAAATGGGGTATTTAAAAATGTTGGTGGACGATTAACTTCCCATTTAAAAAAACCGAGTTAGTGGGTAAAAATCACATTTAAAAATTTTAAACGCCTCTAGACAATTAAGTAATGCAATCATATTGCTCTTTTTATTTTTATAGTAACGTAGCACACAAACTAAAATATATTTTGGGCACCACAGCACTCTGGATTCAGAAATAGATTTTTTAATAAAATTTTTAATGTTTATCAAAAAGTGACCAAAATGGATGTATTGTATTCAAAATTTCCTCTAGATTCCAAAAATGTAAAAATATATAGGGTGTTTCATTTAAAAATCGAAAGTTGTGGGCATTTCCGGTCAAACCAGATGTGCACCAAACTTGATTTTTTATTAAAAAGATGGCATTTTAGTCGTATAATAAGCCCTCGAAATTTCAATTTTCTATTCCAAATATTTTAGGAGATATCGGGGCGAGCGCAATTCGTGACTCACCCGGTATAGTTTAAAAGAGAAAAAAAAATCCTTTTTAACTATACCATAGCCAATTATGATTCCCGTTAAAAAAATACATCTTTATGCCATAACTCGAAAATGCACTTTTCTTTTTAAATTTTCTCGACGCCAGTGTATTACAGAAAAAAGTGCCTCAAGAATGTAAAAGTTGTTTTTTCATAACTTTACAAACAATGAAGATATTGCCATGTGTCTAAAAGTCGAAAAATCGAACTTTCGTTTATAACTGGAACACAAAAGACGATAGCAATCAATTTTTTGTTTTCACCCGTGAATTTGTTAAAAAAAAAAGAGATCGAGAATACGTCTTCCATTTTTTTGTATCTCTTGCAGTTACCGAGTTATTACCTCATATAAACATCGAAATTTGCCCACCCTGTACTTAAATCGTACAGATAATCACTTAAATTCGTGAAACGTTAGAAATAATTCTGTTTTATTTTCTAGGTACCTCCTGACTTAACAGATTAATATTTTGATGAAATCTCGATCTTAATAGTCAATTACCATATAATTCTTTTAATTTCTTAAAAATATATATATTTTACAAATAGTAATAAATACTGAAATACGAAAGTCGTAATTCTCTCACTTTTTTTATTGAAGATTAAATAAAGTTGCCAAACACACTTCTGGATATTTTATAAATTTGTATCAAACAAAGATAAGTGACTCAACTTTTAATTGCAATTGCCCACTAGTAACAAAGGGTCTAGCCGGATAAGCATGTTAAAAATGCCCTTAAAGGAAATTACACGAAATGAGCGTTAAAGTATTTTATTAGTTATAAAAAAAATATTTGCTAGAGTATTATTCTAAAAATTCAAGGGGGGGCTGAACTTTTGCAAAAAAGGTAATTATTTTTTTAAAAATATCTTGCAACTTACATAATGGGTGAAAAATTTTGAAAAAAATTCTCGAACATAGAGATCTACCAAACGAACTCAGTAAAAATTATTATCCCGTATTTGGCGCGAAATTCAAATTTTAAAAAATTTACAAAAATTAAAAACGCCCTTTTCACCTTTTTTTTGAAAAGGTGCTACCATGATTTTTTTTCTACCAGATGTGCCTTTGTATTACTAATACCCCTAATTTTTTTTCAGAATTTTTGATTTGGTGGCACATGCTGAAAAAAAATAAAAACCACCTAAAATTCACAGTCCCCACAAAAAAAAAATTCTGAGCTAGCAATGAGACGAGTATATCCTTATGTATTTTTGATCGCTGATTCCGAATCCGGGGTCAAAAAAAGTCGTACACCCCCAAAAAAAAATTTTAGAGCCAAAAACACTCCCTGAATATGAGATAACGCTCTGAAAATGATGTTATCATTTTAATCAATCGTTTTGTTTAATATTTTCGGGAAAAATTGAATGTATTACGATAAAAATAAAGGTGAATTACAGCGTTCACCCTATCGGTATGAAACGCACCCTCAAAGAGGGTGAGAACCACCCTCATCTGCCACCAAACCAATTGATAACGACAATGACTGAAAAACATTTAAAAATGTTTAAGTTTCGGTAGGTTTGCAATAAACTGACGTAGAATTCACGTAATACCCCAAAACTACCCCTATATCGTTTCATACCGATAGGGTGAACGCTGTAATTTACCTTTATTGTTGTTATCATGTTATCATTTTAATCAATCGTTTTGTTTAATACTTTAGGGAAAAATTGAATGTATTACGATAAAAATAAAGGTAAATTACAGCGTTCGCCCTATCGGTATGAAACGCTATAGTTTTGGGGTATTACGTGAATTCTACGTCAGTTTATTGCAAACCTAATGAAACTTAAACATTTTTAAATGTTTTTCAGTCATTGTCGTTATCAATTGGTTTGGTGGCAGATGAGGGTGGTTCTCTATGGGGGTGCGTTTCATACCGATAGGGTGAACGCTGTAATTTACCTTTATTTTTATCGTAATACATTCAATTTTTCCCGAAAATATTAAACAAAACGATTGATTAAAATGATAACATCATTTTCAGAGTGTTATCTCATATTCAGGGAGTGTGTTTTGGCTCTAAAATTTTTTTTGGGGGTGTACGACTTTTTTGACCCCGGATTCGGAATCAGCGATCAAAAATACATAAGGATATACTCGTCTCGTTGCTAGGTCAGAATTTTTTTCTTTTTGTGGGGCTGTATAATTTTAGGTGAAGTTTTTATTTTTTTTTCAGCACGTGCCACCAAATCAAAAATTCTGAAAAAAAATTAGGGGTATTAGTATTGCAAAGGCACATCTGTTAGAAAAAAAATCATGGTAGCACCTTTTCAAAAAGAAGGTGAAAAGTGCGTTTTTAATTTTTGTTAATTTTTTAAAATTTGAATTTCGCGCCAAATACGGCATAATAATTTTTACTGAGTTCGTTTGGTAGATCTCTATGTTCGAGAATTTTTTCAAAATTTTTCACCCATTATGTAAGTTGCAAGATATTTTTTAAAAAATAATTACCTTTTTTGCAAAAGTTCAGCCCCCCCCTTGGATTTTTGGAATAATACTCTAGCAAATATTTTTTTTATAACTAATAAAATACTTTAACGCTCATTTCTTGTAATTTCCTTTAAGGGCATTTTTAACATGCTTATCAGGCTAGACCCTTTTTACCAAATAAATGTAAATCCTTCTTGAGGCCGTCACGTATACCATTCGCAAAACAGACATAAACATGCCCTTTTAAACTCTGGGGCAGATGCCAGAAACATCAAACCTCTAAAGATAAACTATAATAAAATAGATGCACTTTATGAAATTAAATAAGACAAGGTTAACGGAAATGAAATATAAAAATAACTCTAGAAATAATACAGAAAGATATATACATCAAAGTTTGTATCTTGGTGATATCTTCGTACGTTGTTTTTCTTTTAGAAAGCATTTACAGGGGTATATGGAGCCCATATTATTCTTTTAAAATAGTTGTGCCAATTAATTAAACATCCGTCAAAAAAAAAGCTTTACCGCATGCTTAAATTCTCAGGAGTTTTTCATTTGGAATTGGTCGGTTCACGTTTTTTCTCAACATTTCTCACTTTATCGGTGCATATTCTCAAAAAACAGGTGTTCTAGAATTTTGTTTCAGTGTACACAATAATACAAAAACTTTTTTCGTAATTGTGAAACGGAAACCTCAATTGTTTTTTTAATTGTCATACTACCTTTTCGTAAGTAATTTCAGTGATATAAATCAAAGTTTCAAAAAACTCTTTTAAAATCATAGTAGTTATAGACCAGTAAAATTAAGGGTTTTTCAAAACGATAATTTCCAACCATTCTCGACCAATACCATTCGATTCAGTATGTTTTTGAATTCTCATGGTCAATTTTGCCGTACGTTATATGAGCAAGAATTTAATTTATAAACAATTAAAGTTGTGAAAATGATGAAAATCGATATTTCTGAATGTTCAACTTCAAACATTGCGAAAACGGCAACAGATAGAGAAAAATTGCTCAAAACATTTTTTATAGAGCGTTAAATTCCCTTCAAAGAAGTCCACGACGGCATATCTCTACGATGAATAGTTAAGGCGTTACAATGAGTTAAATATTTATTATTTTTCTACTGCGTACTGGTCAGCTGTATACGCAACGCGTATCCACTTTTTTCCACATAAGAAACAATTTTCTTCGAAATTAAATTGCGGCACACTTAAACGACGTGGGTATCGCTCGTAGAGATATGTCTTCGCGGACTTTTTTTGAAGGGAATTTAACGCTCTATAAAAAATGTTCTGAGCAATTTTTCTCTATCTGTTGCCGTTTTCGCAGCGTTTGAAGTTGAATATTTAGAAACATCGATTTTCATCATTTTCACAACTTTAATTGTTTATAAATTAAATTCTTGCTCATATAACGTACGGCAAAATTGACCATGAGAATTAAAAAAAAAACTGAATCGAATGGTAGGAAATTATCTTGAAAGTGGGCCTGATTTTTGCTTAATTTGATTGGTCTATTAGGTAAATAGTAAATTTAATGGTCGTTGCTACCTCAAAACAAACTAATCATTCGCCATTTTTAATTTGATTGGTCGTTGTAAATATTGAACATTTCTGCAATATTTGACATATAGGATTTTATTTGAGTATCACAAATCTGAATATAGGCAAAAAATTTTAAAACAAAAACGTTGGAAATACTTTGCTTGACTTATACTTTATATCATACTTTACATCATCTGCGAAAGTAATCTGAAAATATATATATTTTTTACTGTAATGTAAACTACTCCTAAAAGAGATACTAGTTGAAGAAGTTAGCAACTAGATAAATTAATTTTATGGGGGACAAAAAAGTAGTTTTGCCTTTCCTTGTTCCATAAAGTTTGAGAGGGCATTACTTTTGTAGTTGACGTACCATCAACTGCAAACTGTCAACGATTTTTTTTATGAAATTTGTAAACAGAAATTATATTGATGTTTCATTTATTGCAAATTAAAGCAGAGTATTTTTACATTGGCTAAAAATTTTAAAATATAGCGCATGTCCAGTTTCATATAATTTTAATGTACTATGAACAATTTCTCACTCTAATTATAATCCTTCCGTATAAATACTTTAAAATTTAAGGCTTGTACATATTCTACTGCAATTGTTGAAAATCTGCCACGAGGGACCAAAATCGTATGTATTACGCTATTAAATTAATACAGGGTGTCTCGGAAGGGTCTGTATAAAAAAACTACCACATACACCCAAGATCCAAGTAAAATGATTAAACTCAATTTATCCCCATCCAAAAGTGTTTCGTTAAGACACTATCGAGGGTAAAGAAAAGAAGAAAATGATTATTTTTTTTTAATAACAGAAGAATACATTCAGCTGTTGCAATCGAATTTGGGATGTTTATCTGTACTGGCAATAGATATTTTTTAACTTTTTGATAGCTAGTGCGCAACTGATCAAAAGTTGGTTACCCAGTTACAAAGAATCCCACATTTTTTCCAACAGTGTTTTTTTTTAGTTAAGCAAACTGTTTGACTTGTTAAGTTTTGTCACCATAGTTTTTATGGTGCCTCATAAAAACAGGGAGTTGTTAGAAGAACTTGGTGGCCAGTGTACAAGACCATCATGTCTTGTGTCTGTCAATCTGTTTGGGAATATTTAATTGTGCGAGTGTCCGTATATCTTGGTGAAGTAATTCTGATAATTCATTCAATAGATCATGCAATTTATTTTGAAGGAATTATGACTAAAATCTTCATACAGAAAGTAAGCTCTTGGACTCTCTGGTATTTTATGTACCGACAGAAAACTAATCGCATGTCTGGATTCAAAAGTCAAAGAACGTGCACAGTTTGAATATGACCTGGTTTTCCACAAAACACAATTTACTGTACATCATCTGGAGATAATTAAAACTTTAGTATATGGTGTTTTGTGAAAAACCACATCAGTGCTAACTTCACGTCAAAGGTTCCAACCCACTTCAGGGCATAGATAACGTAGTTTGTTGTTCTTTTATAATTCTATAAACGGTATCTCTAGAGACTCCAGTTCTTAATTTTGGGTCTCCTGCAAGTTAATCCTTAACCTGTTTCCCATGCTCAGGAGTCCTAATCGTACGCCGACAACCATAATCAGCAGTTGCTGGAGCAAAGCACTCCTGTTGGCGAAGACAGATTTGATGGTTTTATAAGCGGCGTTTTGTAAATCTTTCGCTGTATCCACTTGCGCGACAATTTCTTGGCAATATCCCAAAATCGGCAACATATTAGTCCAGTCTGCATAAGTGTGTTCTACGTTCCTCATCAAAGGAAATTGGCAAATTTGATAGGAACATTTGAACTACTAATTGACCGATTGTTATAGTAAATAAACATGTACTGGGATTTTAATAACATATCGAAGCAAAAACACTGCGGGTGCTCCAAATCAGTATTTTTGTGGAATTATGGTAGAGAACAATGTTTCACAGGAGACAAGATAAGTTGGAAATAAGATTATCTAACTTTGAAAAAAAAATTAAATGTATTGCATAAACCTTTTTGGACCAAAAATATTACGTCAAAAAAAATCTATTGCCAATAAAGTCAAACATCCCACATTTGATCGCAATAGACCAAAACATTTTTTGTTCCTTAAAAAAAGTTGCAATTTTCTTAAGAACTTTGCCCGTTGATAATGATATGACGAAGCACTTTTGGATAGAGGTAAGGCAAAGTTAAATCGTTTTACTTTGACCTCGGGAACATGTGTAGCTTTTTGTAACATTCTAGAAATTGATAATAATACTATTAATTATTTAGTATTTAAAAATGGTGTTAAAATTAAGGTATTATATTTATTTGAAAATGAGAAAAGGATGTATTAGAAAAACTCTGATTACTATTTAAAAAAAAATCCACACAAGGTCTTGGCAGCTACCTAAAATTAGGCATTTTTCTCGTATATTCTAGGTAAAGAAAACATCAAGAGTAAACTTGTTTGACATTTTTTTGCATTTTGCACATAGACAGCACGCTACAACTTTGTTTTTTTTTATTAAATGCTATATGTGTGTATTTTTTTGCTGATTTTGATTTCTTAATTGTATCTAAATTTATAAAATTTTAGGTAATTTTGTCGTTTGACCCACCGTTTTTGAGATATTAATGTTTTTTGTGAACCCTTGAATATAGAAAATAACACTCTAGCTAATAGCATTCACGCCTTCAATAAATAAATTCAAAGGCCATCTAGATATCCAAATCTCACTCAGTTGTTTCCTCTGAGGGTATTTTTTGGGAATCTATAAATTAGTGGACTTTTTTTTGCTTTTGGCTTGTAATTGTTTAATGGTTAGAACTGTCACTATTGACAGATACTATACAGTACACTTGTTTACTTCTTCCAACAAAAATCTACTGCATTTTCGAATTGTCACAAAAAAAGCAGTTTATAACGCAAATCTTAAAGAAAAGCAACGATGAATTTTCTATGATTGCTCCATACAAGCGTTAAATACCCTTGTCCCGACTTCTACTTTTCCGATGAGCTTTACGTTTCCATAAACTTCATTTTTGATAAATCCCCAAAGGAGGCAACTAACTGAGTGCGGTCAGGATATCTAGGTGGCCATTGTACAAGAACCATTATTAATAATTAGTATTTTTAAAATTCATTTTATGAATATGTATTATGAGTATTAGCTGAGGTCCTACTTTCTATACTCGAGGGTTCATAAAAACATTAATAATCTTAAGAACAATACGTCAAGGGACAAAATTGCCTGAAATAAAATGAATTTAGAACAAGGAATCAAAATCAGAAAAAAATATACCATTCCATTTTATAAACAAAGTTGTAGGTGCATTTGTGTGCGCGTTCCGAAAATTGTTTTCAAATTCTGCACAAAATTAAAGAAAGTTTGCTTTTGATGTTTTTTTACCTAAATAGTTTATAAGAATATGCCTGAATCCTATGGGTGTGGTGGATCTTAAGACCATTTTCCATTTTTTTTTTTTTTAATAAAAATAGTCGTGTTAAGTTAAAAAAATATATGTTTTAGTACCAGAAGATTTAAATAACGTACCTAATTAATATAAACATATCGAATTTGTCGTGAAGTGGTTGAGCTTCGTTCGAACCTTTGTTGTGACGACAATCTGGAGACGGTCAAAACAGTACTAAGCTTGTTTTAATTAAAACAACTCAGTTTACTTTTAATTATTTCCATATGATGCCAACTTGGCTTGCGAAACTCGCGTCGTATAGCATCGACTATTTTGGCGTTTGTGAAATTAATTTAGTGTTAATATCACATTTTATCAAAATTCCACAAGAAATAACCAAGAAAATAGTATATTGTAATTTTGGTCTCGCAGTTTTATTTTTTTTAAATTTAAATAATCATTTTAATGAAATTTGGCATAAACGAATCTTGAATTGGGTATTTTGGCATGCTGATAAGACTACACTATTTCAACAGATAATAATAGATACTTAACTACTTCTCTATTTTCATTTGGACCTAGTTTTGTACCTAGCAGCATATTTTTTATAATTCGATAATATTTGTTGTTTATTAATATGTTTAAAAATTGGAACAATAGGGGCTTAAATTGTTTAAACACAAAAAGTAATGTATTTTTAAGTTTAGTAAAAATATTTACTTAATTTAAAACTGGCGTTATTTTTATTAAAAAGCAAATAACTATTTCAAAATTAGAACTGTGATTCTCTTTATTTATACTCGTATATGCATTACTTATTGCCAAGTTAATGTTGAGTTAAAGATAGGTTTCTAAGAATTCAATAGACATGTATAAGAATAACGAAAAATGAAAATATTGTAAAAAAAATTTAATAGTAGTTATATTGACCCCCTCAGGGAGACATTAGCGTTCAAAATCTGCTTTTGTTTTTCATATGAGCACAAATTTACTGTAATATCTCCAATTCCTGTGTATTTATCTATATTTTCTCGGATTATACTTTTACTCCAAATTACGATTTTAAGTATTCCCCATCCAATACGTCCTTAATATTTGGGAGGTGTACGCCAAATTTTTTCAGCGGTTTTCGCCTCATTTTCAGGTTAATTTGCAGAGGGAATATTAAAAACAAATACAGTAGAACTTTCTATACCTCGAAATTCTCTGTAACCCGAATATGTTTCTGTACCGTTGATATATACAGGGTGGCCATTATCTATCTCCTTATATGGCTAACAACTTTTTTATTTGCAGAATTAAATCGGTTAAATTAGCAAAATTGGGCAGAATTGTGAGAGAAATTGATTGCCGTATTGAGAATTGTGGTATGTTTTCAGGTTGCTGAATTATACTGAAGAAACTAAAAATGGTCAATAAACCTATTGCCAATTTCATGGCTGACACGATTTCCAAGATATAACATAAACTTGCATTTTTTTAAATGGAAACCATAGTCGGCTATTGGCTTATAAAAAAGCTTATTTTTTTCTGATTTCAAAGATATAAACATTTGTATGTCCATTTAAAAAAATGCAAGTTTATGTTATATCTCGGAAATCGTGTCAGCCATGGAATTGGCTTATTAAACTCTACGTAAAAATTTCTATTGATAACAATTTTCACGGATTTCCTAAGATTAACGGTTTCGAAGTTATTTAACATTAAAAAAATCGACCATTTTCAGTTTTTTCAGTATAATTCAGCAACCGGAAAACATACCACAATTCTCAATACGGCAATCAATTGCTCTCACAATTCTGCCCAATTTTGCTAATTTAACCGACGCTGTAACTCTGCAAATAAAAAAGTTACCCATGTAAGGAGTAGATAAAGCCACCCCATATACTTCATTTTAGAAGTATTTTAATTCAAATTTTCTTTAACTCGAACAGTCTCTGGGAGATTTAAGAGGTTTATGAGTTAGAGAAGTTCGATTTTATTTTTTAAGCAGCATTTTTATTTGAACTTGTTATTGGAGTCCCAAACCAAACGTAATGTCGATTTGTAGAACAAATTAAAGATAAATTTCCGTTCATTTACAGAATTGCTTAAAATAACTTTAAAATTTCCTTAGCACATCGTTACTAATATTTCCTAAATTCTAACTGTTCTGTTGTGCAAATTCCCAAGATCCTATAAATCCCTAGAGTACTTCTTAAATTCTTCCAAATAATTTTAAATTCCCCCCATATCTTGAATTTCTTGTAAGTTTGGACAAAAAAATCTGAAGATAAGTATGCCGAAAAATTCGTTTTTTTTTTTCATCTTATCCAAAAATTTATACACAGCGGAAATAAGAACCTATCTAAATATAGAAAAAGGACAAAAAATGCGTTTCGCTCGTTACAGTTCATATAATTTTGTTCTACTGTATTATAAAAATTAAAATCAGAGCATGTGAAATTAAGATTTTGTATAATAAATTCAAATTCTTTAAATGTATTTTTCGTTCATACTCGGTGATTGATTACATCAACTTCCCTGTGTTCTTCGAGCGGAAAGTTAAAAATGTAAACATAGATATAAATAATTTAGTACTAACGGTATTATAAGATTGTACAGGGTGATCATTTTAAGTGCCTTACTCGATTTCATTGCTTTATTTTTCACCTAGGAAAAAAATTCAAAAACTGTACTTATGCGTTTCTGAGGAATCCAAATTCGAAAAAAAAAACAATTGAACATAAACAAATAAAAAAGTTATGGCCGAAAAACTGAAAAATACAAAAATTAATACCTATATATTTATGCTGAAATGAACATATGAAGTTTCATCAGAGTTTGCTCAGAATCAGAGTCTCTTGATCTAATTATAATAAGTAAAAATTTAAATATTTCAAAATCCGGTGTTTTAGATTATAATATCGCAGATTATAACACTGTGTTCTGTGCTGATACAAACCGTGAAAATGTTAACTTAGCAAAAACTTTCCGATGATTTTCAAATTTTGACAGAAAAATTTCTTCTTGATCTAATTACCACCGATTGGCATAATATGTATACAATGACTGATGTAAATCAAAAGTTATCTTTTTTCAATGCTCCAACTTATAGCACTAATTAAAATATCAAAAATCCAAAAAATGTATGGTCTGCTTTAAAATCTAACGGATTCATTAAATCTACGCTTCCTGAAAACCTCTGCGATGAACACAATATCAACAATTTCTTTATTGATTCTATACCACGTAGTAGTATTCCTCATAATTATTACAATTCGAGTATAACCGCTACTCACATAGCAGCTTCGAATTACAATATGCCTCAGTAGAAGTTATTCACAATTTAATTTTAAAACAAAAACCTTACACTTACAATGAAGCTTACATACATAGCGGAACTTCTAACACACATTATAAATTTTTTATTTGAAACCGGAACGGTCCCCAAAGCTTTTGAATCCTTAAACACCGAACTGTTAATAGAAAAGTTAAAATAACTTCCTTGACCTTATTAGATATGCCAAAAGCCTTTGAATCCTTATACACCGAACTGCTAATAAAAAATATTTTAATGTGGCTCACGTCTTACTAAACCGTTTTCAATATACTTGTCTTGAGACCACAAGTGGAAGAAAGACTATCAGACAAACTCTCGGGAGCGCCCCAAGGCTCAATTTTGGGGCCTTGCTTTTTAACATCTACACCACACATTTGCTTCAAGTCACGAAATATTGTTCCCTGCATATGTACGCTGATGATATACACCTTTACTTTGTTTTTGATGTGATGAAGCCTGAGGAAGCCCAAACCACAATTAATCATAATTTAAATGAAATAAAAAATTGGACCCCACAGAATCCACTCCTATTAAATCCAAAAAAGTAAAAATATAGTCTTTGGCACTGCAAATAAATTAAGAATTCTCACTCACTTTCAACTGTCAATTGACAATATAATTATAGAACAAGTTGACAAGGTGAAAAATTTGGGGCTGACCTTTGATAAAAATTTAAACTTTATTCTTCATATATTGGAAGTCCTTAGAAAATGTTTCTGCTCTTTTAAACAGATTTCAGTCTTTAGAAATATCCTTGATAGGGCCACCAAACTTCTCTTATGCGAGTCTTTAGTCTTATCACATGTCAACAACTACTGTGATTATGATTATGGGCCTTGCTTAAATTTATCAGAGGCAAACAAACTTCAAAAATCCAGAATATCTGTATTAGATTTGTTACAAATAGTTCTGTCCATGAACGTATAACACCACATATCAGGGAGTTAGAACTACCAAAAATAAATGAAAGGCGCTTCCTACATTTCACCTCGCTATTAAATAATGTCACCATAACGCAAAAACTTATTTATCTCTTTGACAAACTAATTGCGTGAAATGTTATGCATAACCGAAATTTGAGACACAAACGACCAATTGCATACAATAAAGCCTAAATATGAAACATTTCGATAATCTTTTACATGCCTATCGACATGTCTATAATAATCTGCCTCCACAGTTACACAGCAAATCAACAAATGTATTAAAACCTCAACTTAAGACTCTGATTTTGTATTACATATAAACATAAATTTAAAATTGTTTTAGACGGTGATAAAAACATATGCTAGACATCATACTGTTCTGTTAGAAATTATATATATATATATATACATATACTGTAGATATACATAGATAGATATACATTGAAACTAGATATACATATTTTGTAATATTAGATATATTATATGCTGTACTAATACTATACCAATGGTATCCTAGGTTAGTAGTTTTGATATCAGTGTATACTGTAAACATTGTCTGAACGTTATTTGTGGCGTTTCCTAAATTTTTCTTTTTCCTTTTTGGGACTTTCTACCACATGAATAATTTTTCGTTATCTAAAAAATATAGTTAGTTACCCAGTATGTTACTGGAAAAATAAACCTCTGCGTTTGTGACTTTACGTCAAAAGATTAGTTAGAGGATGTTTTTTGACAACTTATATGAGACAAAAAAATATATAAATCCCTAACGTTTCGGAAAACGAATCTGCTTCCTTTTTTCAAAGTTATTTATCTTTTTTTAGAATATGTCCAGCGTGAAATTTGACATATATGTATGTCAAAGAGCTTTTAAATGGTATAATATAACACAGTATTTATCATAAAAACTTTTACGAGATATTAATTTTTATGTTTTGTTATCATAGGAGGCCATTGAACATTAGATTCGTACAAACATTAGTATAGATAATAATGTTATTTTAAATTTAAATAAAACGAAAATATTATTAAAAACTTGCAATTTGAGAGAATAACACATTTTAATCTCCTTTTTTTTGGTACCAGTATTGATTGTCCCCAAAATAGCTTTCTTGGTTCTATAGGTAGAAAAAAATTAAAAGTCCCTATCGTTTAAAGTAAAATATTACTCTTAAAGTATTAAATAAAGTAGGTATTTTGAATTGCAATTTTCTGAGATTTTTTAGATTTTTGTCTAGTTTACTTTATCTGTCGAAAAGGGTATTGAAGAAATGCAGACAAGTGGGATGCCTTTCAGATGATGTAAATATATACAGGGTTTTCCATTTAAAAAACAGAAGTTTAGTTCATATCTCCGGAATGCAACATTCAATTGTTTTTCTAGCATGATTTTTTTGAAAACACATGTAATTTTATATAATTTTTTTTTTCGGACTTTTTTACGTAACTCTAAAAATAACAAAGTTAAATAGGGTTCTAATATTCGCGTGACCACCTTGTACTCCCGATTAATTTTATTTAGAAAAAAAATACTGATCTCTTTAAAATTAAAAAAATACGTACATGTTTGTTTTTACCATTTATGAAACATAACTCAAATCTTTTATTTAGCCTTCAATCAAATTTTATCATTTTTGACTATCGTTCAAATCAAAATATCCAAAACAATTTATTTTTTATTGTTTGTATGCGATAATTACCGGCAATGATATACTCGTAAGTTCCATATTCTCTAAGCAGACACTACGTCATGCCAATGATACAACAATATAAATAGGGATATATTTTTCATTTATTCCATCATTAATTTATCTCCTTGATAAACAATATAAATTCGCATTAACAATATTAAGAATAATTAAACAAGTCACTCATATGTTTTTAAATAATTCTGTCTGATTCACTTAGTTTAAAAAATGCGCATTATTTACCATTCATAAATATCTCACACCACTGTATGTCAGATGATAAGATTCGTCAGAAATATACTTTAATTGTAAGTTTAAAAATGTTACATAATACGATATATGTGACAGTATCAGTAATGTCGTAAATATTTTAAGAAGTACACCGTTTTTGATGTAATGGTAATGTAATAATGTTCTCATTTTTTTAAATTTACATTTGGCGAATACATCATCTGCCGAGATTCATTCTTGTATCGATTTCCCAAAGCTCGCTGAAAATATTAGGAAATTCGGCGGAGGTTTCATTATGACTTAAAATACATAGCATAAACAACGATAATTTTTTTATTTTAACACAAAGCAATATTTCATTTAACTAAAAGATTCTTCGAAACTGCTGGTAAATGAAACTAATAATGTAATTTTCTTGTGTAAATTTAAAGAAAAATATGTCCAAAACGATGCGAAATATCGAGATGCGGTCTTGAAGATTTTCTTGCAAATTTCATCAGAGATGAAATAGCTTAACGATGACATTAAACTTCGATAGAAGACATTATATACAGAGTGCAGAATGAAAGCCTTACAATTTTTCGAAATTTCATTTTCTGAAATTGTAAAAAATTTGTAGGTTTTTTATTTTTCATTTTAGGATAATCTGTGTACTAATAGGAAGAAACAGGTTTGGATGCCTTTAACCACCCTAGAATACTTGCAATTTAAATGTAGAATATTCAATATTATTCAACATGGAGATTTAATTACCTACCCACAATTTTACTGAATTGCCTGTTCAGTGCTCGTGCTCTGCCGAATGGAAACTAATATGAATTTAACAATTTTTAAGTACATTTCAGAAATGTTAGGGAACATTGCTGAAACGGTTTTTTTAAGTAGGTATTACGTTAGCTCCATTATTATTGAAAATACGATTTTTATGTGTAACTGTAAATTGAAGAAAAAATAACAGCTTTAAAATTTTGGAAACATGAAATTCTAATTAATTTCACATAATATACAGGGTGCTTATGATTGAAGTTTTAAGAGTATTTATACAGGGTGACTCAAAATATTAATAATAATAATAATGACACATAACATATGACAAGAAAAATAACCGAAATAATGTTAATAAAAATTAAATTTTGATTAATACTTTGCGTCACTCTGTATAAATACTTAGCAATTTTCCTCAAAATTTCCGAAACGTACTTGAACATTTTTAATTCATATTCGTTTTCATTCGGCATAGCACTGGTCAAAAAATCGTGAATAGGTCCTTAATGAGCATTTCCCACATGTTTTTTTTATTTGCTTGCTCGATAGTATTTATAAATATGAGCTCACAGAATTTCTCCCAGATTTCGTTGGGCCCCGGAAACGGGTTAAAAAAATAACAGTTTTGAATTTTAGTCTTATGACGTCATCCGACTAGGTTTGGCGTCAAACACAAGCAGCCAGTAAAATAGTCATGAAAATGTTTGATATAACACAAAAATGATTGTACAACTTCACGAAATCGTTTAAAATCACAAATATTCTCAAATAGTTTTCAGCTACCAAAACAATACGTAAATAAAGAAAATATGGCAACACAAGTTCGGCCATATCACAGGGCGCATTATTTCATTGGTTAGTTAACTGGCGGCAATTTTAAATTAATCCAAACTTATAATTTTTTGTAGGTAGAATTTTTTTTAAATCCAACCACATGGATCAATCAGTAATTGATTACATAAATAGTGTAGAATCATATTCAATAAAATGGAATCCAACTTTCATTCATTCATTCTTCACTATGTTGAGGTACTACATTTATAGTGTGTGTTATGGGGTGGTTAAAGGCATGTCTGTTGAATCGAATCGAATCCAAGTAAAAAACTTTTGGTTTCAGCTGCTCACTGAAGAGTGACAAGTCAATGCGTTAAAATGTGGCTCATTTTCAGAAAAAAATGGCATCTCTAGAAATATCAGAGATATCAACAAACACCCAAATCCATTTCTTCCCATTTGTCCATAGATCATCCTAATATGACAAATGAAAACCTACAATTGCTTTTTTACATTTTCGGAACCAATGAAATTTAAAAAATTGCAAGTATTTCATTGTGCACCCTGTATGCAACGTCTTCTATCGTAGTTTAATGCCATCGTTAAGCCAGTTTATTTCTGATTAAACTTGCAAGAAAATCTTCAAGACTGCACCTCGATACCTCCTATCGTGGTGAATATATTTTTCTTCAAAATTATTATTAGTTTCATTTGGCCAGCAGTTTATAAATAATGATATTGATGACCCAAGTAACCACATAGACCTATCTCTGTCATACCATCTCTAGCTAAAATCTTTGAGTTAATCCTAAAAGTTCAATGAACAAATCATTTTGAGGACATTTAATCCAGACCAATTGAGATTTAGAAACAAGTTATTTTCTACGTTGGCTATAGACAAAGTAACCACCCAAATTAATTTAGGATTTGAACAAAAGCAATTCGCTCTAAGTTTCTAGACCTTACTAAGGCTTTTGATTGTGTATCACATCAAATTCTCCTAAATAAATTGTCGCTCTATGGCATTACACAAGATAGTATCATTTATATGAAGTCATACCTCAGTAATAGACAATAATATTAAGTCAGCAAGCCTGAATTTGTACATTGGAGTTCTTCAGGGTTCTATATTGGGCCCAATTCTATTTTTAATTTATATTAACGATCTACCTCAGTAGATAGTTCAACGTCTACTATTCTATTTGCTGATGATACTAACCTTACTAAACATAATATCAACCTAGATGATTTATTGATTGAAATTGCATACTGGGGTATCAAGTTCTATAATGTTCTACCTCAAAAGATTAAACTTCTTTCAGTATCATGTTTTAAATATAGGATTAAGCGGTTTCTGATAAATAATGCTTTTTATAGCATATCTGAATTTTAAAATAGTGATTTGACTACAGTATAAAATTAATATAAATCTGAGGATGAAAATGTGTTATATTGCTTCCTTTAATCTCAATAATCTACTGTTTATAACTCTTTCAATGTTTTTTATATACTTAAAATGTTTTAATATATATTCTATTTTAGATTCCTTTTTATCAATATAGTGTATTTTAAATTGTATTTTGACCTAAAGACCTTGTCTTGTTCTATTTATGACCTGCGTAAATACTCTTGTATATGTAGCACCAGTAAATTATCTATCTATCTATAAACAGGAAAATCCGGTATGATTCTTTTCAAAAGTAAAAACTTTCATATCATGGACTCGTTACATACAAAAAATAATAAATATTTTTTCATAAATATAATTAATTTTTATTAGAAATGTTTAATATAGATTTATTGAACGTTTCGATGGTAGAAACTTGGTATATCATGGCAGTTCTTATCATCGTCTTCGTAAAATTAGTGTTAAATCGGTGACCTGAAATCAAAGAAAAAAATAATTAGAATACTGGACGACCATGTCCGTAGTTAAAATTTCTAAGTACTGTTGGAAGTTCGTTATAATGTAGTAGTAATAATGAACAATTTACTATTCCTAATTTACTGCGTTAGGATATTAACTAATGATTCCTGGTTGTGCGCAAAGGAATGACCTTTGACCTACTGTTTTAATGATCCGAGGTCTGTAGTTGCCCTTGTTGAGGAGATGTACTAGTTGGATGACAAGGTTCAATTTATTACATGCCTTTATTATGAATGTATTTGGGTAAATTTAGAATACAATAAAAAGCTGATAATGAAGTTCAGCAATAACTAATACGATTCAAATGTATTGGTTACGAATATCTTAAGAATGGCGGAGCAAAAAAATTTGTATACATTGTGTCTATTATGAAATTTGAATATCTAACGTTGAATAGTTTTGATACTTTGCTGAGTAATGTAAAGATTTTCTCAGTTTTTACGGAGATTTTAACCATTGTGTGAGACTGCGTCGGATGGCATGTGTCTATCCGGAGAGACCATGGATTTGAGTTCTTATGTGATGGACCACTACAGGGTGGTGCAAGAAGTGTTCAGGTACAATAAATGGCAGACAATGCTCAGGAGGTGTACAAGATATAATCGGCAATGACCAGTGACCGCTGAAGAGTTCTTCGATTGCTGCAAAAAGTGACGTCATTCGTTTTAAAGGAAAAAGAAACGAGATTGTGGCTTAGGGAGTAGCACGCGCAGTGAGGTATAGAAAAAAACAAAATGATGGTACAAGATTTTGACCTGGGAAGAAACCTGTGCAGTGGAGTAGAACTCTTCAGCATTCTCTCTGGTCATTCCCGATTACTTCTTGTACCTGTACCTCTTTAGCAGCCTCTGGTTATCGTCGATTACTTTTGCACGCCATTTTTTATTCAGATCAAATTTATATTTTATTTAATTGAAATTAAAACAAAATTCGCATCACAATGAAACTATTATAGTAAAAGTTTAAAATTTTGACTATTTATTTTACTAGTTGACAATACGTAAAATAAATTCTTGTTAAATGTTTTTAACATTTGGTGTAATTTATCGCATTTCGTATGCTGTACGTTCATTTAAATCTTCAAATTATTTGGCTTATCTTTATAAACCTTAGCTTTTATATAACCCCATAGGATATAACCCAGTGGGATAAAATCTGGAGATCTGACAGCAAGTAAAACATTTAATTTCGTTTCTTCTGATACTTTAGATCAACCACTTCTAGGAGGACCCTTTACATAACCATTCTAAAGCTGTACAAAACCCATCTATAAAAATAAGGGTTGCTAAAAAAATTGGATGACGTCATCTATCAGACACGGATGACGTACTGATTTGCCGTAGGGTTGTAAAAAAAATTTTTGCATTTTCCGAGATTTCCAGTATGTTCCATACTTTTCAACTCACAATCCAAAAATGACAGAAAAAGTTGCTATACGGAAACGCTTCGTTACTGAAATACAGGGTGTTAAAAGTTACAAATAAATATCGTTTTTCCAAAAAATGTAAAAACTGCTTCTTGAGTTTTTTTTAGATTAAATTGTTTATTTATACTGATAGTAGATAATAATCTATCATACTTTCTACGTTTCAAAGCATACTAGTTATAGCATAAAATAGTTGAAACCTATCAAAAATGTGCATGAATACACATTTTGTTAATTTTCTCAAAAACGGTTGATTCAATCTAAAAAACCCAAGAGGCAGTTTTTGTTTAGTTAGAAGGGACGATTTTAAAAATTGTTGAAAATAGCAAAAACACAGTAGCGTACCATATTTTTATACAATGATATTATTTGTGTTACCCATACGTACGTCCAGATGGAAATAAATTAAATAATTTTTTAGGAAAAACGATTTTTTTTGTAACTTTAAATAACCTGTATCTTAGTAACGAAGCGTTTTCGTTCTCATTATAGGAACTTTTTCTGTTATTTTTGGATTGTGAATCTCCAGCTGAGCATTGCTGTATGTTTTTTTTTAAATACCCTGTAAGTATATTGTGTTTATTTGATGTATATTTATCTTATTTTCATGAATACACTTCCCGAAACACAACACTGTATCATTAGAAGACAAATTATAATTTGTTCGCCCTGTAAAATCCATCTATCCGATTCTCTCTATAGCACCAATCATGAATGCAAATTTAATTTTTACAGGATACAAGGGCTTTTCGAAGCGGATGGAATTCTATTCATTTGAATTTGCAGTTTAATTATAGATTTGCATGTTACAATAATTTTTATGAAATAAAAAGCGAGACACAAATTTCATATAAATGTAGAAGTGGTTGGAATAAAATAAAACGAATCTCATTTACAACTCTATATCCTTTCATTAAAATAAATGAATCTCTTCTAGAGTTTCGTAATAAAAAAATTTAAAAAAAATATACATATTCATCCCATTTTGAAATTTAACTACTCAATCATCATTATTTTTTAAAACTAATTACAAATATAGATTAGTTTAGTAACGGGTTCACATTATCCAAGCGGTGCTGGTAAAAATTGATGAATAGCAGGTACTGCTAATGGCACTAATGAAATATTTTACGGATATCCGCTATTCAGATTATCGTCTATATATCCGGCATTACCAGACCACGCATTCCATCCAGTACTTGGAACAAAGAAAGCTTAGAAATTTCAGGTGATACTGACGAAAATGTGTAACCCTCAAAACTCTAAAATTTCATTTTTTTAAATATTTGTGCTACTTTTGCATGGCTGTCTTTGAAAATCTCTAAGACGTTTGTAATCATTTTGTCAGTTCAGTTTTGTTGTGAGAAAAAAATTTCTTTCACATAGCCTTAAGTGGAGTTGGCGTAATGTGGGGAGCGGCGAATTGTTTAATAGTTCATTTTAGAGGTTATGGTTATGAAACTGGTCGCCTTGAATCATGTCTTTCTCACATTTACACAACGAGGAGACAAATCATGCGCAGAATCTCGTTCTAGATGTAAAACCCAGACAGATGCCCAATTTCCCTACGACCCAATATTACTACTGCACGAATAATTTTAACCAGGTTGAAGAACTAGATCTAAATGGGACAAATACATGCTTTTAGGAAAAAATCCAATCTTCAAATGGACTGCTGATGCTTCCAAAAAAATTGGACTTACACCAATAAAGTTAAAATAACAGATCATTGTCATGGAGTAACGGCAGTAAGGACTATGAGTAAATCCAGCGTCAGGGAACAAAATTTAATCAAACCGACTGTGCATTTTAGCACTATTAATGCATTCTAGAGCGCAAATTTCTATAGTCTGAATTTCCTCCTGAAAGATTGTGAAAGTTTGGCCAAAGGCTATTGATAGTCTGCAACTGGGCCCATGTACTCCTATCCATACTCCTTTCTCCATCTCTGATCCATCTGTATACAAGGTATTCGTTTCCAAATTTGGGTCCTCTAGAGCTCCATATTTGACGATTCGTCGCACTATAGTGACCAAATTGTTTTACCGAATATGACGGTTTATTCATATGTCGACTAATCTACCAAAGTGTAACGTCAAGTGTGGCCAGTTAGAAAATTAATACGAGCAATGGCAGTGAACTAGGATGAAATGATATGGAATAAGATACACCCAGCGAATATAAGGACAGGCTCAGTCTGTGCCCACCCCACCTACAATGCACTCATATTGTTCCATCTCGCTTGATCAATCGGTGTTTGTTAACATTTGGCCATATTAAGCGTTTTACACACGATGTATTTGACTGTTTGAAGGTTATGTTATTCCCTGTTAAAGATTGTGCCCGTGATCCTACTAACCCAAATTCACCCTGTACATATGTTAGAAAAATAATTTTAAAGATATGCAACATTCTCATTTAAACATGTATTATACAAGTTTTAACATGTTGATATCAGTATTTAAATTAAATATTTCTTTTATGTCTGTTTACAAGTAGTATATTATATGTAAATAAAAGCAAACGTCATTAATTATATTTTATTCTTTTCCTTCTCAATACGCTTTTAATTTTGCACATTTCTTTTTTTGCATAAAATTAATTTATTTTTATTTTTTTTATTCAGTTTGTAAGCAGTAAACCTGTTTTCCTAAAATATAAATCCACTGTTTTAACACTCTTTTGCACGTTTATATGGTCATTGTCATTATTTAAAAATATAATCATTAATGTTGTTTTAATGGGCATCATTGAAATACGCTATATGTGCATACAGCCTAGTTAATTCCAAAAAAATGTCTTCATTGGCCCCCAAAACGTACCATTTTTGGACAGTTGTTTTCAGAAAAGTATTGTTACATGCTGTTATTGTTATATTCTCAGAACGAGGAAATAAAATAAAAATATGCATAACATTTTATGGAAAAGGATATTTTGTTACAGAAAAACAGCAGTTTGTATCGTACTGTAGGCAAAGAGGTCAGCTAGTGTAGTGTGTATTATTTTTATTGATACAAACAAAGGGGCATATGTCTTCAAGGTGACCTATAAATAAATTCTAAGAAAATACGTAGCTACCTAGAAACAATTTATGTTGATTAGTTTTGCTTTTTTTTCTTTAAATATTTTAAAATATTCCTGTTTACAGTTGTTATTTTTAACTGTATTTTAAGCGGGGGATTTTTGTATCTATTTGCGATGGATATTTATGCTGGTTTTGTCTGATATGAAAAATGAAAGATACTTATCATGTTCAGTTCATAATTGTTTATTTATTATTCTGTTTCGTGTACAATTTTACAGTTATGGTAAAAAAAATGATGGAAATGTGGCCACCACACGACATTATGTTACTCGTTTTCACAAAAATCATTTCGTATGTATCTTAAAAAACGCACTTTCGGTTTATCAGAATATATCGACTATACACAGTCAGAGTCAAACGTGAGTACACATGTAAAAGGTTCAAGCCCTGAATTCTTGGTTCGCCATACTTTTCTTCTTTTTTCTCCCCAAAAATCTCAAACTTACTCTCACCGATGAGAGTAAGTTTGAGATTTTTGGGGTGAAAAAGAACCTAAAAACCTTGTAAGTACTGTGAAGCATGGGGAGGCTCTGTTATGGTTTGGGGTTCCATGGCGGCTTCTGGAGCGGGACAGCTAAGCTTTGTTGACAGTATTATGAACAAAGACATATATTTAAATATTTTAGAGGTTAATTTACCTGAGAGTGTCGCTAAACTAGGACTACATGGGGCATGGGTGTTTCAACAAGACAACGACCCCAAACACACGGCTAAGGTTGTCAAAAGATTGGCTTCTATATAATACACCAAAACAGTTAAATTCTCCTCCTCAATCCCCAGATCTCAATCCGATTGAGCATCTGTGGGATTTTTAGATACTAAAATACGTTCCAGAGTAATTACAAGTGCGAGTACCCTTAAAGATGCATTGACAGAAGAATGGAATAAGATTCCAGTCAGTTTGACACAACGACTGGTTTCGTTCATGCATAGGCAGTTAGAAGCTGTGATTAAAGCGAAAGGTGGACCAACAAAGTATTAAAATTATAGTTTTTATTTTGTTAGAATAAGAAATTAGCTACTGTGTACTCACTTATGACTCGGACTTTTACATGTTTTCTGCTTTAATTTTTTTTCAAAGTATAAGAAGTTTACCGATTAAGTTATAAATGCCAGTATTTATTTTGGGAGTTACCTACTTTATGTTACTGGTATACTTTTTTGTTTATTTATGCCTGCTGAAAAATAATTAAAAAGTTTTTTAATCTCTTTTACATGTGTACTCACTTTTGACTCTGACTGTATGTGGCTCTTTCGGAAGGCTAATTGTAAATATGCAAATTCAAATGGGTAACCTAAATAGTCTATGACTAATAGATGTAGGTACATTGTTACAAAACTATTTTTTATATCAGGAAACCCCAAAACGTGTAATTCTAATTGTAATTCCAATATTTTAATAAGTACAAACTATATTTTTACTCCGTAAAAGAATATACAAAATTAGCGATGGCCTTAGTTCCAACCTATTCTTCAGTGCAGTTTAAAAACTGCCTAACAGTTCAACTAAAGTGCGGGGGTGCCCAATTATGTGTAATATCAACCACATTCTTCTTACATGTAGGACAAACTCGAGTAGAGGTGATGATGAGTCGGTTTTCTAAAAGTTGCGAATAACTTTCTCCAGTTAATCGTTACAAAAAAAACTAATCACACAATTCGCACCAACACGTTTATGCAATAATTGTAGGTGTCTATTTTGCATACTTGATTGCGGTTTTTCATCTATTCATAAATGATTATTATGTATCCCGTTCCTTCGAAGTCCACACGCCCATCTCTATGTTGTTTTTTAACCCCCGCTTGAGGTATATGTAGGTAGTTAATGTAATCACCTTTATGTTTAAAATATACCCCCAGTCAGCTCAGTATGGTGCAGTAAATGACTAGCGTCTACAGATAGGTTGCAATTGGCGTTGATGCTCCAGAAGACATGCGCGAGATTGGGACCATGAATTTTGTCTAGACGAGTCCATTATGAACACAAAGGGGAAGCCTAACTTAGTTCATAGATAAGTATTAATAAATCCTTTTGGAATCATCTGTTAGCAAGGAACTCGTTAGACGATAGAGAAGATACTCGCCTAGCACGCGGCAGGTCAAGGAGTTCGAATCGCAAACATATTTTTTTTTTTTAATAGGTATTTTTTAGTTCGTTAGTAAGATTTTCCTTGCCCTTTAGGCGAGTATCTTCTCTATCGTCTAACGAGTTCCTTGCTAACAAACGATTCCAAAAGGATTTATTAATACTTATCTATGAACTAAGTTAGGCTTCCCCTTTGTGTTCATAATGGACTCGTCTAGACAAAATTCATGGTCGCAATCTCGCGCATGTCTTCTGGAGCATCAACGCCAATTGCAACCTATCTGTAGACGCTAGTAGTAAATGTTGTTTTGGGATGGTTAATTCCGCCATTAATACTACATGTGCTTGGCTTGAAGACAATTTCCAAAGGCTCTAGCAAATACGAGCAAGACTGCTTTTTCTTGAAAAGTATACACAATTTTTATTGCTCAGAGGTATTGAAATTAGTTGATATCAAAATCACGATTAAATTACTTACATGTATTGCGATGTGATTTGAAGTTAACGTTGAAAATTCTGTTATTCTTTTCAATTTTCAAATGGTTTTACAGTCCACTTGTCTTCAATAATAGTGTGTTTACCATGGGTAATTTATTTCCGATAAATATGAGAAATTACCATTTGTGATTTTTTTTAATAATAAAACATACTGTATATTTACAATTATAGAACAAAACCGTTCCCATAAGCAGGGTTGATAAGAAACTTTTTTTTGACAAAATATCCTGTTTTTTTTTTGTTTAAAACTGTTTTTTTTTTGTTTTAAACTTGTTTAAAACACTGCTAAAAAAAACATATTTAAACTGTTTAAAACCGTTGAGTGATGAAATATAAATAGGCGCCACATATGCATATAAAATCTCTCCATATTGTTCTCTCATTCGTCTTAATCCCCACACTCCACTATCCTTGTATTTGTTGACCGTGTCGTTTAGCAGTCTTAATTCGTTTTAGTAATTTTGATGTTCTGTGGTTTGAACAGTACGATACTTTTTTGCTTCCGAAACTACGCCCTCGGAAGCCTAGTATTTGTAATTTTAAATAACATTTTAAACCTTTTGTTTCCATAGATATTTATATTTATAGGATATAGTTTATTTCAAACTTATTTGCAACATAAAAAACGTCGGCTTCTTTCAGGGCGATAAAGGGATCAAAGAAGCCGACGTTTTTTTATGTTGCAAATAAGTTTGAAATAAACTGTAAATTTTGTTTCTCAATTATTACGTTTTTAACTGAAATTTTTTTTTTTTAATTAAAAATAATTTTTTATTTACAGAAAATAAAAATACTATAAACAAGTAAATTAATAAAATTTTAATAAACTCAAAATCATTAAAAAAGAACAACGGGATAGTGACATTTTTGGAGAGAACACGAAAAATCGCATTTAAAAATATAAATTTTATTAAATAACATACCTAATTTATTTAACTAAATTAAAGAAAAGTATTTTAAAAAACTTTTTAATATCATATTTAACAGGAAAAGAACATTCATGCTGAATTAATTATATTATTATTATATTATAATGGCATCCAAAAAACAATTTTTTCTAAGACCGTGTAGAAAGTCTGAATTTCTAACATGCAAAGCAGTATAGAAAATGGCGTTTTACAGTATTTCTTGTGGAAAAGTTACTTTCCGCACTAGTGTATGTAGTGTTATTTTCATTTAAAATGAATATAAATTAAAACAAATGTTTAATTAAAACATTTCCAAAAAAAAAACACGTTTTAAACTGTTTAAAACAACCTTGTTTTAAACTGTTTAAAACAACCTTGTTTTAAACATAACAACCCTGTCCATAAGACTAGTTACCACAGAAACGGTTAACTTGACTTTTTTTTAAATCAATGGACCGCTTTAAATAACTGAACACAGAACATTCCAAAATCAATCGTTAAAAAATATAAATTACCTAAAAATGAAAATGAAAGATGCCTTTTATTGAGTAAATAAATATACCAACATTTTAAATTTCTATTTTTTTTTTAATTTGTTTTGCGAAGAATAAATCTATCTGGGCGTTTCATATTTTTATGAGCAATTGGCACTAGAATATTTTTTATGTTTTTTGAACTACATGTTTATAGTGTGACAAAATCGAAATTAATTGTATTAGCTAAATACACAAGTGGCAAATAGGATTGTTTATTTTCATTTCGCCAAGTTTAGCATTTTTAATATAGAAAGGTTAAGTACTCATAACAAACATTCTTTTCTTTAAATATTTGCGTTTAATTTACACTTTTTTTTTGAGGTTTTTAATTAAAAAATTAATTAAACGCAAATGTTTATGAAACGTTAAAATAACTAATACCACATACCCCCGCTTAAATTATTAATATTATAATCCAATTTTTAATGAATATAAACGTCTAATCGAGTTCCTTGTGCAATAGGAAATTAAGCTTTACATGGTGATTCAAAATTATGGTGCTGGTATTCACTAGTAGCGTAACTTAAAAAAAAATGTGTATTAAATAAATAAATACATCCTAACGAAGCTACATGATCTCAAACTAAACGTGCTCTATTAAATTTTTTTGTGATAAAATTCATCAAATCTAAATCAAATTTGGAATATATTTGCGTAGAATATATTAATAGTAAATGAAATACAGATTCCCTTACATATAGCGGGCACTTGTGACAGCCATATGTTGCTTTATTGTTTCGTAATTTTATTTGCGAGTCCTTTGGTGTTTTCACCCGCTTTTTTTCTCGATGTATTATACATTGCCATCTAGTGACATCCAGCTTTTTTCTAACGCTGGTCAAACCTTAACCTAAACGAGAAATCGTTTAAAAAGGTAGAGGTAGAAGTTTGTCAGCTTCTATTTCTGCATAGTGTTGGTAGAAAATATTGACAGCTATAAAACTTTTATTTTTGTCATCCACATTACCTCTTTATTATTATTGTTATTTTGCTTATTTCTTAAGTAGATTACTTAATAAATAAAATTTGAAATAAACTTAAATAATATCTATTCAGAACATATATGAAACGAACTATTAAGTAAATTAATAATTTCACATTGTTTAATTTTCTTGTAATCATTAAGTGAATATGTAAAGCTTCGATATTTAGAAACATCGATGTTTAGGTTGATCTTTGAGCTAAATCAATATTAATTTTCCAGTATTTCATTTGATAAATATCGCTGTAATAATTATTTTGCGCATTCCTACTCCGAACTAATTTAACGCGCGCTTTCAAGCATGTCCACGTAGCACAGGTGCCTTTACTGGTTTAAGCCACCCTAACTATGCGATCATCTGAAAATTTACTCACTCGAGCTTCATCGATTTTTAAGATCATCATTCATCATCTCTCCAATGTAGATGTTCACGCGCCCATTCCAATCGCGCTCGTTTGTGATATACGGTCAAAGAAACTCTTATAGACGTTTACTAGAAACCGTACGAACATTTTCGAATCGTTTCTATCGATAGACGTACCTCACTGGCATTGTCTAGTGCATCTGCTATATTTCTTGAGATGCAACGTACGGACAGTATCTCTCTCTATTGGCAGTCGGACAAATGCAGCGGTCTTGAGTTGTATTGGTTTTTCTTGGACCCTTCCTTCCTAACTTGTGAAACAAGTCGAAAAAATAAATAAAAGTGACACTTTGATACACATTGAATCTGACAGCGACATCAACTTGCTTTCGACCAGCACGAAACATTCCAACGGCCGTATTTCTTTATTCGGATGTTAAGTTTCAACGAGGCGTATTGTAATTAAGAACAAACAAACATTATTTCGAATTCACGATCAGAAATATGCTGCCAAGTCTGCCAATGATATTCTAACGACTAAATTCAAAAAACACCAGTATTTCTCCAGCAGTTGCAAAAAACTGTCTTTTTTATAATTTCTTATTCTATTGAATTGTTTTATGTCTACCTAGTGAAGCAAACAGTATTTCGAACACTTATGGCATATGTTAATATTTGTAATATCCTTAACTTTCTTGAAGCAGTTTTTTATTTTCCTTGTCTGATAAACATTAATCACATTTCATTTCTAAAAAGGATATTTTTTAAACCGTTAGACAGTATTTAAATTTCAAATAGAAATTTTGATTAGGTATTATAATTTCATGCTCTTCTGAATGCCTGTGAGTTGTAAATTATGTATTAAGGCCCCTACCATCTATTTGAATAGATGCAAAATTGTAATAACTGTTTATAATAATGTTTTTTAATGACGCATAAATTGTTTATATTTTTAAATGTAGGACGGCAACAACTTGCATGGGATCGTGCTATTAATAATATTTTCATGTTTATTTTTTACTACATTAAATAATTAATTTAATAACATTTATATATTTAATATTAATAGTAGTTGGATATAGAGGTTTCTACGATGAATGACAATTTGAACTTGCTTATAGAATGAACGCATACATAATGTCAGTGTTGTTAAATATATTATGGATGTATGTACTTCGTTTCATGGAGGTCATTTGTACATTGCACAGTTAATTTCAAATAAAATAAGTAAGAAAAAGATGTGTATGTTTGTTTTAGGCATAACTCTAATAATTCCAGTTGCAAACTAATACGTATATTTTGATTTATTATTATTTGTTTTAATGTTGTGTATTTGGCAGATACTGGGTTCCCCATTATATTTTGACCCTTTTTAAACCTATAATAACTTTTGAACTAGTTGAGATAATGAAATGCAGTTTTCGCCAGTCTTCTTCTAAGTTTTTTCCCTGAGTATCCGTCTTTTTTTTGCTCACTTCCAGTTTAACCGGAAATGACTTCGTATTTTCGGGGATAGGACAGCTTTGTTATTTCAAATGGAACACCCTGTATATTTTTTCACAGTTGGAAAGCCCATTGTTTCCCCTCTCCAATCATTGCATATTTGTCATGGAATCTATACAGAGTGATGGTTTTATAAGCTTTTATCGAAATGCTACGAAAAAAATAATGATCACAAAGTAGACTATGAAAATAAAAGACAATTCACTTATAAACGTCAAATTAGTTTATTAACAACTCAGATACTTGAGTTACTTTATGAAAAAAATGTTTACTTTAAGTGAAAAAGCTAAGTGTGTAATCTTTTTTGCTGACACTAAATCTTACAAAACAACACAAAGAAGTTTAGAATTATGTTTAACAAGGAACCTCCAATAAAAAATTCACTAGAAAATGGTATAGAAACTTTTGGAATTCGGGTTGTATTGAGCGTAAAAGAGAACTCCAAATAATGAAAGTTGGCTTAATAATGCAATTGAAATTTTGGAAATGACCCAAAATGATTCCTTCCTCTTCTACAAGAAAATTTCTTCCGCAACAGGTATTCCGGAAGCTAATGTTCATACTGTTATGAAAAATGTTCTAAAATTGATTGCTTATAAAATTCAGATTCATCAAGAATTAAAGAAAACTGATTTTCCAAAACGAGTACAATATTGTAGAATAATTCTTAATTTACGTAGAAGATATAGGCATTTTCTTGATAAGTTAATCATGTCAGACGAAGCATCATAAAATCCCAGTAATTTCCATCAGTATGTCAGATTCCCTCCAAAAGTTACAGTTTGGTGTGCGGTATCAAAACAACATTTTAACAATCTAATTGTTAATGCCCCATCATATTTGGACAAGTCTGGCCCTCTCGATCCCCAGAACTCACAATTCCAGATTTTTTCATATGGGGGGTATGTGAAAGACAGGTGTTATAGCCCTATGCCACAAAATTTAGAACAACTTAAAGAAAACATTCGAAATGTCTTTAACAATATTGCTATGTAGAAGCTATGACAACTTTCTAGTGAATAAATAAATGTGTCCAAATTGATGAGCAACATTTTGAACATCTTTTATAAACTTATGTGTATTACTTTATTTATTTCTTATTTGTGTAATAAATATCTTGTTACACTTTGTTATATCGAGTTTCATATGTACATTTTCCATATTAGCAATTGTTAATAAACTAATTTGACGTTTACAAGTGATATTGTCTTTTATTTCCATAGTCTACTTTGTGAATCATTATTTTTTTTTTCGTAGCATTTCGATAAAACGCAGTATTCACTTTAAAAGTTTATAAAACCATCACTCTGTATAATTTCCATAACAAATATGGAATTTTCGGAAAGGGGAAACAAAGGGATTTCCAATTATGAAAAAAATATACAGGTGTTCCATTTGAAATAACGAAGTTGCCCTATCCGCGAAAATACGCTGTCATTTCCGGTTAAACCGGAAGTGAGCAAGAAAAGACGGATACTCAGGAAAAAATTTATCAAAATTAGAAGAAGACTGGCTAAAACCGCATTTCATTATCTGAACTAGTTCAAAAAGTTATATGGGTTTAAAAATGGTCAAAATATAATGGGGCACACGGTAGTAGAGATAGAGTATTAGCAAACGGCTTTATGGTAGAATCTCCGCTATCTGTATACAAAATAGGAGTATAAATGGCGTCTGTGTACCTAGGCGCTTCGCGATGGATATTATTTATGAATGGAATATGTTTACAGATAAGGGATAACAGTTTTAGCCAAAATTTTATCAAAATTTTCATTAAATATGGTTTTCTTAAATAATGTCCCAATATATAAAAAAAACTTAATTAATTGGGGAGGATAAACTCCATAAATAATAAAATGTTTTAAGGTATCTACGTTGCACTTTTTTTAATTGAATCGTAAGAGTAATACATAGATTAAATATCCACGGTCTTCCAGGCAGAGGTTTACGCCATCCTAGCGGTGGCAGATAGGGCTGAGGTTAGGAATGGGGCGGAACAGATAATATACATCTGCTCCGACAGCCAGGCTGCTCTAAAGGCGGTGTGCTCCCCCAGGACGAGATCAGCTCTTGTCCAGGAGTGTGGGGATGCCCTAGAAGAGCTGGCTAGGCATAAACAAGTGAGACTGGTATGGGTCCCGGGACATATGGGAGTTCCAGGCAACGAGAAGGCCGATGAATTGGCTAGACTCGGAGCCGAGGAACCCTGTCACGGGCCTGAGCCTATGTTAGGTATTTCAAGAAGGCAGGTCACAACGGCCCTCAATGAGTGGGCCCACGAGACACTGAGGACGCACTGGAGGACCAACAGGGCCTGCAGGCAGACCCGAGATTTTGTGACGGGGCGGAACAAATTGAGGTCGGCCTGGTTGCTGGGACGGAGTCGAAAAACTCTGAATCTCTTAATCGGTGTTCTGACAGGCCACTGCAGACTTAGGAGGCATCTATCATTGATAGGTATTGAGGAAGACCCTACATGTCCAAGATGCAGGAGTGATGAAGAGACATCTTACCACTTCCTGGGACAATGTGAACCGTTTGGACGCCTGAGACACAGTATCTTCGGTTCTGAGGCGCTTCTAAGGGAGGAGATGAGCTCCCTCGCAATGAGTGACATCCTGACTTTCATCAGAAGGTCGGAAAGATTCGATGAGGGAGCAAGAGAAGCACATGGCTGAGGGGACAGCTGGGGGTTGGTAAAAAAGGGCCCGTCTGTGGCCTACTTGCCAGGCGTCAGCCTCCCCCACCATTACCATTACCATTATCATTACTATTATTAGATTAAATATACATAGATAGTTCGTCCTTATGTAAATATTTATCGCTCCAAATCCCTGGACCTGCAATTTTTAAATCGACATGAATAACGCCTATTTACGATATTGTCATTTTTGACATAGCAAATACGTACAAATTGGTTTATTATAACATTTTACAGTTTCTAAACTAATAAAATTGTATCGAGGACTGTGAACATTTACAACAAAATCTTGAAGTAGTACACAATTGGTGTGATTTAAATAGTCTTACTCTAAATATTAAAAATTGTAAGTATTGTCTTTCTCTCGTAAAAAAAGAATCACTTTATCTTTCCCTACAGCTTATAGAGCACCTGTCTCCAGCCTCCCAGTTTGTACCATGATTTGGGTGTTATATTTGACCCTAAACTTTCGTTCAATGACCACATTTATACAATTATTGTTAAAGTTAAAAAAACCATTTATTTTATAATTCGCAATTCTAGAGAATTTCAAACAAGTAACGCATTTCTATCTCTATATTCTGCTTTCTACGCTCACAACTTGAATACTGCTCCATTATATGGTATCCCAAATATGAGACGCATGTGATTATGCTTGAGAAAATTCAACATTCAAATAAATACCTTAAGTATGTGTGCTTTAGAATAAGTGGAACTTATCCGCCGATAGGTTACCCACAAGATCTCTTATTGGCCGAATTTAAGTTGGATACCTTAAGTACACGTAGATATTGTCAATCTATTATCATTTTATTTAAAATTGTAAACTCACTCTTAGATTTCGTTCAAATTTTGCAAAAAATGCAACTCAATATCCCACGAATCAACTCTACGCAACAAAATACATTTGCATTGTCTACACCTCGAACTCGCCTACTGCAGAATTCTCCACTTTTCAAAATGTGTAGCAATTGCATGGCGTTACAAGATAGAATTGATATTTTTAATACTACTATTGCTAGAATAAAAACTATGTTATTAAGTACTTAATTAATTATATGCTTGTTCTGTACTTCGCTTGATATAAATTCAGGATTACTGTTTGTGTAGTTTCTATAATTAATTATGCATGTATATTATATTTGCATATATTTTGGCTTTTTTACCTGTATATGTTTTATAATAACTATATATAATGTATCTTATGTTGTTATATTGACCAGTGTTATTTTTATATACATGTTTTTGTTTATTTTTTCTAATTACTATGTATGTATATTGTGTTTGTAGTTATTTTTCATGGTAAAATGTTTGTTATTCATTCTCCTACCCTGTAACTGGTTTTTACCGTTGGGTAGATGTAAATTAAAATAAAATAAAATCCTAAAAAGGCACTGCTCACAACGATATAAAGATTTTGAGATCCATATTCTGGAGCGATAAATTTTAACATGGGAAGAAACATCTATGGATATTTAATCTGTGAGTAATATATGTCGGACTCCAATGGTATTCACGTTTACATAGAACGAACGCGGAAAAAATAATATTTAACATTCTTTCATTGCGAAATTTTTTAGTATTATCCAATACAAAACTGAGGTTCTGCAGAATCAGTAGTTACACGAATATGTTCCAAATAATAAGTTGTAGTCAAAAATAACGCAAAGATCTATAAATTGTGTAATACTAATTAAAATGACAGTCTTGCTTATAATCAAATGTTTCTGTAATTTTGCGCCGAGAATACACATGATATTACATTTATTGATATTTAAAAATAATTACTCTTATCGCACCAAGTGTTTAATTTATCCAAATTTTCTTGTAATTTTAGACAGTCTGAAACAGATCTAATTTCGGAATATATTTTAAGGTCATCAGCGTAAAGCGGGCAATTGACATCAAACAATTAAATTATATCATTAATAAAATTGACGAAAAGTAATGGCCCAAGAATCGATTCCTGTGGAACTCTTGACAACTGTAAAAAAATTAAACCACGGTAATAAACAAATTGATATATCATTAAAATAAGATCGAAAAAGATTTAATAAAGTTATAGACATACCAAATCAATGCAGATTAATAAAATAGCAAATATACTAGCTGAAATGTATTTGGTAGGTTATCCACAAAAAAGATTGCCAAACGAAACGTATGTTTTTAAATTACATAATTTATTAAACTATATAACGCACTAAAGATGAATTCCAATTAAAATTTACGAAGAATTATACAACCAGATAAAGAAGAACTAACAGAATCGATACAAATCACATGTTAAAGTGTGCCTAAGAAGGAGCCATACAACGTGTTTTAGATGTGTCTCTCGAAGATGCCGCCTTAGTTAGCGAAACGCTCATCGAGTAGTACCGAGTATTTTGGTCTTGTTGGAATGCTAGTGATGATGGTTCGATAAAAAAAACGTCTTACGTTAAAACTGACCAAATCATTGAAAAGATAAATGAAAGTTGCCTACATGATATTTAAACAGGGCTAAGTTATTAGAGTACTTGCCTAATTTCATCAAAAGCTCGTTCCAAAATTATTTAATTTGCGGGTAGTTTTGCTTGTTAAAAATGATACGAATATTTGAAAGAAAAATAATATTCTGAGGTGGAGATGTAATTATTTCAAAACTAGACGACAATAAATAATAGTGTAGGTTTAACTCGAAAAGTAACATGGTGTATATAGACAAATTAATGTAGAAAAGCCTTTGTGTTCTTTTTTCCGTTTCGGTGAACACATCTGTTCATTCTAGTTTGTTTCCTTTAAATCTGGCAACACGTATTTGTCTGGTAGTCTTTTTATACAGCCTGGTACTTCATGTTACCAGCAGCGTTGAAAAGGGTTAAAAATAAAAGTGATTATTGGCAGACAAAAAGGTACCTTTTTTTGGTTTTGTGGTCTGCAGGTTGAATATTGGTCATGGTAATGAAATTGATCGCTATAAATATATTATTTCTTTTATACTCTTTTATATTAAACATAAAATAACCACTTTTGTCATAGAAGATGACTATTAATAATAAATAAATCGTAAATTCTTCAATTTCAATACTATTTTAACATCGCAGATACTACTAGAACGGTATCTGATGATGAAAATAATATATTAAC